>CAMXCT020000785.1:20000-60000 GCA_947184155.2 Cladocopium goreaui | reverse complement strand
AACAATGGCGCGGATGTTATGTCTGTCAAGAATTTTTCTAGCTGTGCGGGTCGTGTACAAGCAGCTAGTGCTGTGCCATCCAGTTTCATTGCATTGCAGGTGCCTGTGCCAAGCGCGTTTATCGCTGCCCCGGCACAAGGTTGCGTGTCTATCGCTGCCAAACCTGCATCTTTGGTTTCAGGGGGGGATGCGCCAGTGGCTAGTGCTGGGCTGACAACTGGTTTTGTTCCACCGGCAACTCCCATCTTCTTTGACCCAAATGGGCCCAGAATTCAAGGTGGACATGTTGTTGGAAATACAAGTGCTGGTGCAGTTGGTTCCCAGATTGGTCCTCGCAAGAGTAGTCAGCCACCATCCGTGCCAGGCAACATCGCTACTGCTGGTGCGAAGTTCTTCAGAATGAACTCTTCTACGAATAGCCAAGACTCCACTGATCATGGTGAAGTAGAACAACGTGGAGCAGGCGATGGTGGGATACCCCCAGGAGATTGGCTTCTACAAGGGGAGACGGATGAGGACATTTACAAGATCAAGCACCTGAAGGGCATTCAGATCACTAGGCTTCCAAATGATGCTACGTCGTGTAGAGAGTGGCGTGCAGCCTTTTAAGCTGCAGTGAGCCGGATTGATCTGACCAACCGTGATGTTTTGGTGAAGTTTTGTGTTCATTGCATGGATGGAGGACGAGGCCGCAAGTTCAGAGAGGACTTGCAAGCATCAACTGCATTTTCCATGTTCAAGAAGCATGTTGCTGCAGAGCTTATCAAGCCTGAGGTCCTCGCAACGAACACTGATTTGGCACATGTGTTGACATCATGGGTTGAAGAATGTGCCACACGACAAGAAGGCCCAAAAGGGATGCCATTGACGAACCTGATCATCAGCTTCTACGAGACTGGGACTGATTCCTCAGTTGCGCTCAGTCAGATGCAGTTGCTGCCATTACAGCTAACTGGCAAATCCCTCAAGGAGGTCGGCGACTTTGTCAAGAAGACCAACTATGTCCTGCATGTGCTGAAGCCGGAAGACAGGCCCGCTGAGAACACACTTTATGCGCGGCTGTGGCACCAGGTGAAGAGGGTGCCAATGTTGAACTGTCTGACGGAAAGGGTCCGAAACAGCAGCAGTGGATCCAGAAAAAGGACCTTTGATTGGCTATGGTCCCAAAAAGCGGAAGAGTTGAGAGAAAGGAGGCATGACAGCAACTTTGAGAACGTCTCGAAGGGGCTGCAGTCAACGCCACGAAGCCAACTTGCTCTTCCTGCTGCTGGAGGTGACAGCGACCAGAAGGTTGCCAAGGTTAAGCCATCCAAGAAGGGCAACAATGGAGTCTCTACTGCCCAACCGGCTGTGCCCGGCCCTGTTAACTCAGGAACGGCCAATAAGCCGAAAGCCCCTTTTGCACTTCATGCTGCAGGACACTGCTGTTTTGGAGACAGATGCCGCAACCAGCACACTGGAGATGCTGGGTCTGACCTGGCGAGAAAGACGCGCGCGGATTTTCAAAAGGGCAAAGATTAGGGGGGCGACAAGTCGGGCAAGGGCAAGGGCAAGAGCAAGAGCAAGGGCGATGGCAAGGGAAAGAACAAGAGTGATGGGAAGGCGATGAAGGGCTCTTCTTCGGCATTGCTGCAGCAGTCGCAACAGCAGCGTCAACGGTCACCATCACTGAAGTTCTAGGCAAGAGTGGTCAGGAAGCATGGAAGTCTTTTTGTGTCTTTTGTGACAAAGCTTTGCCATTGCTCAACATGTTTTTGAAGCTCTCAGTGCCCATTTTGGCAACACTCATTTCCTCTATCACCAATGCGGTCGACCAGATCGGAGAGCCTGCGGCGGCTTCTCTTGTGCATCCTTCCGTCCAGGATTTCAAGAAGTCTCCCCTTGAGTTCTTGGGGGACATTGGGTCACTACGTGCTCTGGAAGACCAAGGTGTAGATAGAGAAGTGTTAGAGCCCTGGATACTTGCCTTGGATGACCCTGTGAGATTTTCCACAGGAGGGGGGCCACAGCTGTCAACAGAAGCCCTCAAGCTTTACTGCAAGGAGTTGGGTGAGCTGAACCTTCATCTCTTGTCGAACTGTCCCATGGCATTGTCAATAGGGAAGCAGGTGGCAAGAGGTCGCACCTTTATTTGGCAGCATGGCCAGAAGCCCTACATAGCATTGAATCATCGTCGATGCAGAGTGTGGTGTCCTGCTGACAACAGGCACTACGCCCAGAGGGTTCAGAACAATGTTCCAATTTTTGCTGTTGAGGACAAACGACAAATGAAACAACTGATGCCTGCGCAAGAGGAACCATTTCAACTATCTCAACCAGTTGCGTGTGCTTCAGAAGAGCAATCAACGAGTTTTTGTGGATCTTGTCTAGAACGTGTACCAGCATGTGCTTGCCGTCTTGATGATGTGAACGAATCTTTGCATGCAGCTGCTCACGCGCCTGTGCGCGATCATGGAAGTGGCATCAATGGCTGCGCCAATGAGGACAGTCTGAAGGAGCATGTGAGGAGGAAACATCGGAAGGACAACCGGAGGCGAAAATGGGAAGCGAAGAAGCTTACCACACAGTCCAAGGACCCATTAAAGCTCGCCGGGGAGCAGATGCTGCAGGCTGGATTTACAAGGATCTTTTGGATTTCTATGGCAGCCCAGATCCTGAAAAGCCTGAGAACGTGAAGGAGGTCTACAAGAACATCGCTGAGAAGGTGAGAATTGAACACCGAGAATTTCAAGACGAGCTGGCAGAGATTGCCATTCCAGAATCACACCACAAAGATCTTCCAGGTCATGGCATGTTGATTGAGTTCTGCACTAGTGAAGACTCAACCATTGGAAAGGTTGGTCATCAACATGGAGTACATGTCATTCGTTGCACTGAGAAGACGCTCAATGTCGAAGACCCCAAGACGGAGAAGGCATTGTTGGACATGATCGCCAACAAGCCCGGAACTGACCTTCTTGGCAGTTTGCCGTGTGGACCTTGGACTCAGTGGCAACATATGAATGCACACAAGTATGGAGCCGCGTACATCGACAAGCTCGAACGGAGCCGACAGTTGTCGATAAGATTGCTCAAGCGATTTTCTAAGATCGCGAAAGCCACGCAAAGGCCGGAGGCCGTGTTACCTTCGAATGGCCACGACACTGTGCCGGCTGGGCTCTAAAAAAGAGCTCCGAGCACTAGTGCGGGATCTTGGGATGATCATTGTTGATTTTGATGGTTGCCAAGTTGGCCTTTGTGATGATGAGGGACAGCCATTTCTCAAACGATGGAGGTTGGCAACCACTTGCTGGAGGACTGCAAGACTGTTTTCTGGGCTCAAATGCAATCATCCAAAGAACTTCAAACATGCTGTGTTGGAGGGCAAGTACACCAAGAAGTCTGGTTTTTATACCAAATCATGGCGGAGTACTTCATCAATGCTTTGTACCCCGACTTTGTGGTTCATCATGTGCCTGCTATGCCGCTTGAAGCTCTTGAAACGAATCTACAACCTCACCGAGACAATGAACCAATTGAACAACCAGAACCAGAACCTATGATTGTGGAGTCGGTTGACCCGATGGCACTTGCAGAGGTCGACGATGACGGTGCACCTGCTGATGATGAGTGGGAGGACCATGAGTCGCGAGAGGAAAGATTGCGACGAGAAGCACTCTCTGGAACATCTTACGCTACATGATCGCAAGAACCCTTTCTGCGAGTTTTGTCAGAGGGGTCACATGTTGAAACGATACTGCAAGCGGATCAGGGCAGAAGATGAAGATGATGAGAAGCTGATCCATCGTGCAACTGCTTTCGGCGACATCATTGAGGCCGACCACATGTTTCCTTCTCAAGATGCCAGAGGCTTATCTGAGGAACAATCAGCTTTGGTGGTTAGAGACCGTTATTCAGGTCTAGTCATTGTGTACCCGCAGTCTGAGGGAACTCTTGATGCCAACCATGAATCCTTACGACATTTTGCGGGGAAGAGGTTGACGGGAAAGAAGGGTGTTGTTTTCATCTCAGACCATGCACGTGAACTCACTGGAGCAGCAAACAAACTTGGATGGATATCAGACCCATCAGTTCCAGGTTTTTGGCCACACAATGCCAATTGTGAACGTGAAGTTCGATCTTTGAAGGAACTTGCACGTCCTGCTCATGTTGCAGCTGGGTTTCAGAAAAAGCTATGGCCATTGTCGGTTGATTTTACAGCCAAGGCAAGATCTTTCTTTGGTCTCAGTCCAGTTTTGCGCCACGAGCGTGGCAGGAAGACTAGATATGAAATTGCCACGGGCCAAATTTTTGATGGGCCAAAATTTCCTGGGAGCTTTGGTGTTTTACAAGGCAAAGGGAGATGGACTTTCTGAACCAGGTACAAAACCAGGAGTTGTTGGATGGCATGTGTCACCAGGTTTGCAGTACAAGGGGAGCGTTCTCATCCTTGATTATGAGGCCGTGACATCGCGCTCACACTTGCACTGGGTTCCAAACCAGATCCAGGCTAAGGAGGTTTACTTTCTGCCAACTGAGCACATTGAGTTTCCTTTGGCAAGAGCGGCCAAACAAGCCTTGCTCGACATGACAGAGCCTGAGAAGGAGCTGGCGAAGAAGATCTATGACCGGTCCTTCACAGAGGCCGTTCTGCCGTACGACATTGGCATTGATGCTTACCCGATTGAGGGGAAGCCAACAGCTCAGCGGCATGCATACATCACATGGTCAAGACTCATGAAACATGGTTTCACACGTGGTTGTGCTGGCCGCACAATGGGACACAATCGACATAGCCAAGAATGCAAAGATCGCTTCGATGCAATTTTTAGCAATCGAGGTGAACCTGTCGGTCCAACACCGAGACCCATTGAGGACGTAGAGGGAGGCGAATACACACCATCTATGGCAGAATCTGTGGGTCCTTTGGACTTGGATGAAGTTCCAGAATGTCCTCCCAATGATGATGAAGGCACAGTTCCTGCTATGGTCACGAGACAGCTTCCTCGATCAGAGGTGATTGCAAGACCTGATGCTCTTGAGGCCATTAAGAAGGAATTCGACGGCATAGGCAAGATGGGAACTTGGGATTTTGAGAGTGTGGAAGAAGATTCTGTGGTTAGAAAGAGGGCCATTGAGAACAATACTACAATCCACCTTGCAGATCTCTTAGCCATTTGCTCTGAAAAACACGTCGAGCTGGAGCCACAGTTTAGAGCTTTGAAGGGTCGTGTATGTTACCGTGGAGATGCAGCACGTACAGCGGATGGGAAGATTGCGGCCTACCAGACGTTGTCGGCGTCACCAACTTCCATTGTGGCTGCAAATGCAATCATTGCCTATGGCCTTCTAAAGGGTCACAAACTTAACTCTGCTGATGCCATCAAGGCCTATCTACAGAGTTGGTTGGACAGCCTTGCAGAAACTTGGGTGCGACTTCCACGAGGAATTTGGCCGAGTTCATGGTTCAATGCAGATGGAACTCCAAAGTATAGGAGACCTGTGATCAGACTTCTGAAAAGCTTGTATGGGCTGACATGGGTGGCGTTCCAATTGGAGAATTTCCATCATTTATTTTCCAAACTATGGCAACCTTGCACTCATCGTCTATGTGGATGACTTTGTCCTAGCTGGAGATGAAACTATGCACTCTACCTTTTGGCATGACCTTGGAAAGAGGATTCTAATCGATGACATCGGTGACCTGGGTCGATTTCTTGGACGTCATCACACTACGGTGAAGTGTGGGAATGAAGAGAGGTTCGCCTTTGATATGCGGGCCTATGCCAAAGACATTGTTCAAGAGTATGCTACGCTGACCGGCACTACTGTTTTCAGGAAGTCTTCGGCTCCCTTCCTTGCCAAGGTTGCAGAGCAGCTTGACGAATTGGAGGAAGCAGAGGGGCAGCTAGCATCATCAGCAAGTTCCATCCTTATGAAATTGATGTGGATTGCGCGCCTTGCGCGGCCTGACGTTCTACGAGCAACGACATGGTTGGCTACCAAGATCCACAGTTGGGGCCGAGCTTGCGACTCTCACCTTCACAGAATCATGTGCTACTTGTACCACACGCAGAATGACCTCCTCACTGGCTGGATCGCCGACGAGCCGAAGGACATCTATGTGGAAAGGTTTGTGGACGCAGACTTCTGTGGAGACGAACAAGATTGTTATTCCACCAGTGGTGGGTGGATACAGCTGACGGGGGCAGCGACGCAGTTCCCGCTAGCATGGATATCGAAAAAGCAGTCCACTGTTGCCCGCTCGACTACAGAAGCGGAGACTGCGGCTCTCAATTTTGTGCTATTTGAAGAGGGGTTGCCGTTACTCGAGCTCTTCAAGGTTCTTCTTGGTCCTTCAACCAGACTGAATGTCCGAGAGGATAACGAAGCAACAGCAAAAGTAGTTGCATCAGGCTATTCCAAGAAACTGAGATATTTGAAACGCACACAGAAAATCAGTTTGTCTTCTCTTGCAGAGGAGTTGAACAAGGAAGATGTTTCCCTGTCCTTGGTACGGTCTTTAGACCAGAAAGCCGATGTATTCACGAAGGCAGTTGCTGGACCACTCTGGGTTAACGCAATGAAGCTGATGGCACTGGTACGAGAATACACAGTAATCTCATCAAGCCAGACTGGACTGAAGCTCACAATCGACTTTAGCCAGGCACTATGCCAGACTGCTACCCCTGGAGTCAGAACTGGTTACAAGAAACGCCAGAAGAGAAAGCCACAAAGAGTTCCACCATATAGCAAGGAGTAATTCTTAGGCATCTCTCTCAACCTGGCAGGACCTTTGGAGCACTTTGAGCCTTGAATGCAGATTCTCGCGGCAGCTTCGCTGTGGCAGTTCTCGCTATGGCTTCGCACAGTTCTTGCGCTACTGCTTTGGTGGGCGCAACATGAATCTACAATCGGTGTGAGGGCACCCTTTGAATTGAAATGGCAGGGACATTTGGTACTGGCCTGAAATAGGCTTAGTCCGAACTCAGAAGAGGAAGGACCCAAACCCGCATGGATTACGGTTTGTAGCCTAGCCAACTTCCAAAGTAGTGGATGTACAAAAATCACAAGGGGGGTTGTTGATTTCACTTATTTGGCTCAAGTTGCAAAATGCTGCGGCTTGCGCTATCGCTGCATTGGTGTTGTGTTTGCTTCGCATTCAACTGTCATTTCACTACACTGCATTCTACCTTTGTGAAATTGTTTTGCTTCGCGCTCGCTGGCATTGCATTGCACATCTCATCTACCTGATATCTTCGCGAACTACTGGATTTCAGGGTCAATTTCCACTTTTACTATACATACATACATACATACATACAGACAGACAGACATACATACATATGCATACATACATACACATGCATACATACATGCATACATCCGTACATACATACAAACACACATGCATACATACATGCATACATCCGTACATACATACAAACACACATACATACATACATGCATACATACATACATACATACATACATACATGCATACATACATGCATGCATGCATACATACATACATACATACATACATACATACTCACATACATACATACATACTTACATACACACACATACACACATACACACACACACAAACACAAACACATACACACACATACACAGACACATACACACACATACACACATATACACGCATATACACACATATACACATATACACACATATACACATATACACACATATACACACATATACGCACATATACATACATATACACACATATACACACATATACACACATATACACATATACACACATATACACATATACACACATATACACACATATACGCACATATACATACATATACACATCCTTTTTGCATTGCTTTCACGCCTACTGCCAATAATTGTCTGCGAATGGAGTCGGCATATGTTCCGCTTGATCCAACTTGAAATCCGATGAAGAGAGAGGAACTCACTCCTTGACTTCACAAGACATGTTGGAATGATCACTACCAAGACATAGAAAAAGGCATTGTGCTTTGTTCAGTGTTGAATTAAAGGTCTTTCTCCGCTCGGAGCGATCCGATGGCTCTTAAATGCTCTTAAACTCTTGCGTTCTGGTGCTAGAACCGAAAGGACCAGCTCACAACACTTAAAATGTCCATTTTGCCTTGCATTTCCTTTTGGGTGGCAGGTCCCAATTTCGCAAGCACCTCAAGCTGGAGGAATAAGAAAGTGGAAATCTTGCTGCATTGCATGCATTGCATAGTTGTTTCAATCCTTTGCCTTTGACAACTTTGAGGTCTCAGAATACAATCGGACCATGGCTCCCTAGATCGCGTGCCAGCCTGGACCAAGCTTGCCTGCAAGGACCTGGCTGGAAACTTCTCTTTAAAAGTCAAGTTCAGCTGACCTCTTCGAATGGAATCTTTCTGAACCAGACTTCAGCAGACTTCAGCAGGTTTTGTATTTTTTTCATAGCCTGCAGAACCGGGAGATCGGTGTCTTCAACGGTATCATGTGGGAGCCGCCTCCCTCAGAACGCTACGTCATGAGACATGCAAGGCCTGGACCGTAGACTCAGTAGACTCAGTAGACTTCCCATGACGACATACTTCGAATATCATCGTAAGGGAAGATAGGGAAGGCAAGGAGCAAAATCCAGGTGAATCCAGGTGAGATGGGAGGTATAAAGACATTCATTGGACTTCAACCAACGAGAAATACGAACGCTTCTACATCAGAAGTCCATAGGTTTGTTGGAACCATGGATTACTGCTCCTAGCCTTTGCTTAAGCACTCTGCCTGAAAGCGATGAGCGGAAGGAAATAGACACACATTCTTTGACTCGGAAGGGAGATGTGTGGAAGGACCACTGAGAATCACTATGAGATATCAGGTTCCATCAGGTTCCGTTTTCATCGCGGTGACAGAAGACCCTCAACCATTGCGCCTAGCAGTTTTGACTGCAGGCCGCCCCGCCCTGCAAACCTGAAGATTTACGAAGCCCACTTAGGCAGGGCGTGGCAGCTGTGTTTCAAAGCCGGAATGCTCCTTAGGATTGGGAAATACCGGGAATGCTCAGCTTGTTCATCTTGTTTGATGCTGTTTTTTCTCATCGCCAATCATGCCTTACATTGTCGTGCTGGAAAGTGTGCCGATGTGAGGCATTGCAGGCACAGAGGAACGAATACACACGCTCTTTGGCAGAACATACGAAGCAAAAGAGGAGGGCAAAGGATTTGCACATGAACCCTTTTTGGTGTTACTGTTCGACACCGTCTCGTCGTATTCGGCAATTCTGTCCACAATGACCACAACTTTTGTGACATGGGAATTTTGCAACTGAGACTGAAACAGCAAAGATAGGTATAGTGCAGCTATAGATAGCTAAGGTACCTAGACTTCAAAGATATTCTGCCTCGGATCAAACGCTTGGGCTACAACGCCTTGCAGGCCACCGTTGTTTCATCGAGACCTGACCGTTTTGCTGACTGACTGACTGACGATGGACTTTTCCTGTCAGATCATGGCCGTCGCGGAGCATGCGAACGCGAGTTCTTTTGGCTTTGATCTAAGCTTCCAACAGCTGGAGTTGAAGGTTTCCTAAGTCATGGGGGTACCCCCAAACCATCCGTTTTACCAGGATGTTCCACTATAAACATCTACAGACCATCCAGCTATTGGGGTACCCCCATTGATGGAAACTTCCACTTCGTCAACGATGCCAACGTCTAGCTACACTTTCTGTCACTGATACTGATCCGATCCCAATTCGATCCCAAGGCTACCAGGTCACCAGCTTTTTCGCCCCATCCAGCCGGTTTGGTACGCCAGATGAGCTGAAGGCAGACCCGTGTCATCCTGTCTTCATCCAACTTCAGTTGTGAGACGCGGAAAAAAAAACAGCCAGGAATTGGTTGACACAGCTCACGCCTACGGCTTGACTGTGCTGATGGACTTGGTCCATTCACATTGCTCTTCGAACCAGTCCAGCACCTGGAAGCTGGAAATTCATGGAAATTCGACGATTTCGACGGCCTGCGTTTCCCTCCATGATCTTCATGGGTGAAGCACATATAGAATCATATAGAATCACTGGAAGTCATGTTGGGCTGATTGGGACAGATTTGGCAAGCATGATTGAAACATGTGGAAGATGTTTCACCTTTTCTGCCAGAAAGAAGTCCACACTGAGGGTTGATGGAATTGCAGCTATGGATGGCACTGACCATTGCTACACGCAGAGGTCCTAGTTTCGCCAGTTTGCTTTTCTCGTTTCTGTCAAGTCCGGGTTTGGCAACTCGGGTGTGAATTAACCGGTCGTGGCATGTTCTGAACTATGCTAGAGAACCCGAGGCATGGTGGTCACAAGGGCAAGCAGGAGTGGCTGAACTCTTCTGCTGTACTATGCTGTGCTATTCAGGGCTGACCGAGAGGTGTGTGTTGAAGCTTCAGGACCAATGGCATGCTTCGCTCTTCGACTATGGTAAATACGAGGTGTGTATCTGAGCATACCATATACCATAGTGTACCCCTTGTGCATAATATTCTCTGCCTGTTTTTGCGTTACGGCTGAGGTGCTTCGATTTCTGCTTTCCAATATCCGGTGGTGGATTGAGGAGAGGGAAGCTTCAGCATGCAGCACTGCCCAGTCTCCAGCCATCTCCAGCCCTCCAGGAGTATGGATTCGATGGGTTCCGCTTCGGTGGTGTTACTAGCATGCTGCAACTTGACAGCCGGGTATACGGTATTATACGTCTGAATCTTTAAATCTTTACATATAGATTGCACATGTTTCTCCTGGTTGGGTGGTTTAACTGAGAAGGTACCTTTGTACAACCGGACTACACTAGACTACCAAGGCTCTTCCTTGGCCGGTCCTTAAGTCTTTGGCTCTTTTGTTGGTTTGATCTATTGGATCTGGTGTAGGTATTCTGTTTTGATCCTTGTAAGGTACATCTCGCACGGAATCGGCAAGCACTTTGGTCATGACTATCATCAGCCTGGATCCTGGAGACACTTTCCGGAGTTTCTTCATGTTTCTTCCGCGACCAAAGATTGCATCAGTGCAAGGTATTTTGGTATGGATGCAGACACCGAGCCTGGCCCTTGATCATACACCAGTCTTCCAATTTATAGCTTACATATTTTGCATATCATATATATCTATTCATACCTTGCATTCTCCAGTGGCATGTAGTATCGCTTTGTCCATCATATCTAGTATCATGTAGTGCCCATCATCAGTTTTGTATACATTTGTTGAGATCGGTAACCTCATCAGCCCAGGTCTGGTACCTATATGATGCTCGCAAACTATTTGGTCAAGAGGCTGCTACCCAGATCAGGCTTGACCATTGCTGAGGACGCAGCAACGGCACGGTTGACGGAATGGCATGGAGCGGAGAGTACAACGAAAGAGATGAAGACCTGTCTAGCAACGCTATGCCGCTATGCCTTTCGGTTCTCTTGCCTTTGCATTGACAAGCTGCAGGATTCCTGTTCTTCCAAGTTCTTTTTTAGCCGGCCTTTCTTCATGGAGTTTTCAGACAGTTTGGATTGAAAGTCTCTTTCAGCTTGCAGGATTTCTCTTCCATGCCAACCTTGTGCCGTGCAGTTGATGATGGTGGTTTTGGCAAGAATCTTAACTGAGTGTCCAAACATGAGCATGCTACAGTTCTGCAAGTAGCAGAAAGATTGGGATATGTTGCCCAACCATTGCCCAACCATATACGTCGCTTCCTCTAGTTTCACCGATCAAGGAAGTCTGAATACAGGCAGACTGAGTCTGTTTTTACAAATACATCACGATGTTGTTTCAAGGCTTTGACTACAATCTCTCAGTCAACATCCCGCCTATGTGGGCAAAACTGCTGCAGGACAAGCACGGAGAGATTGAAGAAGTGAATCCTTTGATTTGTCTCTCCTGGCGGAATGATCTCTGTCTTGAATGTTTTCCTTCACAGGAGCAGCCCGATGAAACTTGGAGTGTGAGCCGCGTTGTCAAGAATTTGCAGATTCTTTGCGGCATGTCTTGAACGCCCCAGCTGAGCGTAGAATTTAGAACAGACTCCACGGCGCCACTCAGGAAGAGGCGCTTCAAGGACAGCTCGGCTCAGCCGCGGCGTAGCCACGGCTCTCGATGCAGTGTGGCTTGATGTTCTGCCGTTGTGATGTTCTGCCTTTCTGAGGAGCCTTGCATCACCTTTGCCGAAAGCCATGATCAGGCGCTCCGAAGGGAACTTGCGAAGCGGTGTCGATCATATACGATTTCGCCTTCGACAAAATGAATCTAAATCTACTTGTTTTCCCATGTGCCTGGCAATGTACTGCAGTCAAACTCAGGTTTTCCCCTGGTTTCCCAAAGTGCAAAACTGTCCTACACTTTCTGGAACGACCCGGTATTTGGTGGACTCCCTGCGCATGTGACCTTACCACCTGTGTGTTTGCAGGCGAAGGCAGGAGCCAGGACTCTTGCCTCCAACTTGATGGATGTGGGGCTCTTGGAACAGCGGAGAGTCTTTCAGCGGGCAAAATATGAGAAAGTGATGGAACCACTGAAGCCATTGAGTTGCACTTGAGTCGCTTTTTTGCAGATGTGATAGCCCCAAGGCTGAAATGTATGCTCACATGAGCATCGCGGGCCCCGAGAGCACCTTGGACATTCAGAGCAAACTTGTACCGGAACTCTTGGGAACTCTTGGGAACTCTTGGGAACTCTTGGGAACTCTTGGGAGCCTGGGAGTCGATCAAGTCCGCAAGTCCGAAAGTCCCCATCCCTGTCCAGCGAGGCATGGTCATTGAACGTGGTCTCGCCTTGCACAAAATGATTCGCAGCAAGCCCAGAGGGCGCTGCCCAGCTTTTGGCATCCGTAGACTAGGAGTACTAGAGTAGATTGGAATCGCTTCAGAGTATTGGGAAGATTTGAGAAGTCCTACTGTAAGGCCAAGTAAACTAAGAGTGGTCAACCATGACAAGGATTGGTCTGCATGGGCCTGGGAGGAGAGGCGCGCGGGCATTTTTTGGACCAGGCCCTTACGGATATGTCAGATATGGCTTTCTCTCTTAGATATAGGGTACCCCAAGGGTACCCCTAAATCTTTTGGTTGATGATCATTGTCCCTATCAACATGATTTAAGATGGCCATAACTGGCAGAGATCCCCATTTTAGGACACACGCCTTTGCAACCTGATGTACTGATACCACAGCTGTGGCCTTGAAAGATCGTGAAAGCAACAGTGAAAGCGTCTTCAAAAGGATTCACATTTCAACCTTGACTGGAGGGCTACCTCAATTTCATGGGCAATGAATTTGCTCATCCAGACTTTGTCGACCTCCCATCTGAAGCAAATGGTGCCACACTCAGTTGCTCCGACCATGGAAAGAGAGAGAGAGAGAGAGGCGACCGTGGCATGTCCGGAAAGCATTTTTTCAGCCAAGTGGGGAACGGCAGGCCTGAAGGAAGCCCCAACATAATAATCATAATAATATGATACATAATAAGTAATAAGTCTATAAAATGAACACTTCGACTCAGCTTTTACTGAATGTTCTGATCCACCGGACACACACAAACATGTTTAGGGTTCAATCATGTGTGTAGCTCAAGGAACATCCCAGGCTTCGAATTGTGTGAGAAGAACTAACTTGGAAATGATCACGATGGCTGTGGATACTCACTTCCTACCCCATGCTGCATGTACACAGTCTAGATTGTAGTGCTTGAACTCGGAGGCTGGAGTTTACAGAATGCAATTCGGCGTTTTGATCTTCCGCAAGCTGAAGACTTGAAATACAAGTTCTTCGAGGCTTGTTTTTTCGAGTTGAGCTACACATTGTGCTTGATGTCATTGAGTATCATCTTATTTCATCTTACTCCAGCTTGCTTCGAATAGTTCCTATAATGACGTAATGGGAGCTTTCTCCCTTGCTGTGTGTGTTTGCATGTTGTTGGAAAGTATGTCACTGTGAACTCAGCCGGTTCTTGCTGCATCTCCATGGGTGTGATTCCGGTGTTTCCCCAGGCCTTTGATGAAGCAATGCTCGCACTGGAGAATCGCTTCAAGTTTCTTGGATCCCACCATGATGGACTATGATGGACTATAATGCATAATCATGGTATATCATGGTACAGATAGAAAATGCAGCTTAAAGTAACAGATTTAACAGATGACAGATGGGTCGTACTGGTCGCACGGCTTGCGCATCGCCGATTCGAGGTTCATGGCCTCACCGCGGTACTTCTGTTCCCGCAAGGCAGGTCCGTGCGGCTGCGTGGTATGCGCGGTACCGAGTTGGTTTTTCAAGTTTTGCGGGAGGACGACTCGGACAAAGTCGTGGTCTTCGAGCATGGAGATTGTATCTTGGCAAGATGTCGTAAGTTTATGCGATATGTGGTGCTAGTGTCATTGATTTCATTGCGTCATCTGTGTGTTCTCTTTAGATCTCTGTAGTATCCTGCTGACAGATTAGGTGTTGATGCTTTTCTTTGTGGCTTTTGAACCGTATTATGACAAGCCCTTTTTTGATGTTTATCCGAGGCCTTTTCGTCTTCAACTTCCATCCAAAACGTTCCTACACGGAGAGGGTTGAACAAAAAGACAGCTATGCTCTCGCTGTGAATATGATCCTTGGTGTGAATATGGAAGGTGTTCTTCGTACAGGAAAACTTTGATGTTTCAGGAGTACCGTGTTGGACACTCATGGAACGAGAACATGCGGGTTGTGCTGGGGCCTCATCTGCGAGCCTTGCATTTGGTTTCGAGGAAGGTAGAGGAAGCGTTTTGACGCAGTTTTTCGCTACTCAATATCCTTTTTCCCCATCTGAGACCTGTCAGGTGAGGGTTGTTAGATTTTATGTCATCTATCCCGCCTCCTCCGCCTCCGCCTCCGCCGGACCTCGACTGCAAGCAAGCTCAGGATCAGAGTGTTCCCCGCCGGATCTCCACCGCAACTCCGGATCAGAGTGTTTCCCGCCGGACCTCCACCGCAAGCTCCGGATCAGAGTGTTCCCCGCCGGATCTCCACCGCAAGCTCAGGATCAGAGCGTTTCCAGCCGGATCTCCACCGAAAGCTCAGGATCATGAGTGTTCCCCGCCGGACCTCCACCGCAAGCTCATGATCAGACCGGATCTCCACCGCAAGCTCAGGATCAGAGTGTTCCCCGCCGGACCTCCACCGCAAGCTCCGGATCAGAGTGTTCCCCGCCGGACCTCCACCGCAAGCTCAGGATCATGAGTGTTCCCCGCCGGACCTCCACCGCAAGCTCAGGATCATGAGTGTTCCCCGCCCGACCTCCACCGCAAGCTCCTCAGAGTGTTCCCTGCCAGACCTCCACCGCAAGCTCAGGATCAGAGCGTTCCCCGCCGGACCTCCACCGCAAGCTCCGGATCAGAGTGTTCCCCGCCGGACCTCCACCGCAAGCTCAGGATCAGAGTGTTCCCCGCCGGACCTCCACCGCACGCATGATCAGACCGGATCTCCACCGCAAGCTCTGGATCAGACTGTTCCCTGCCGGACCTCCACCGCAAGCTCCGGATCAGAGTGTTCCGCACCGGACCTCCATAGCACGCTCCGGATAAGAGTGCGCCGGACCTCCACCGCATTCCCCGCACCTCCATGGCAAGCTCCGGATCATGAGCGTTCCGCACCGGACCTCCATAGCACGCTCCGGATAAGAGTGCGCCGGACCTCCACCGCATTCCCCGCACCTCCATGGCAAGCTCAGGATCAGACTGTTCCCCGCCGGACCTCCACCGCAAGCTCCGGATCAGAGTGTTCCCCACCGGACCTCCACCGCAAGCTCAGGATCAGACTGTTCCCTGCCGGACCTCCACCGCAAGCTCCGGATCAGACTGTTCCCCGCCGGACCTCCGCCGCAAGCTCCGGATCAGAGTGTTCCCCGCCGGACCTCCACCGCAAGCTCCGGATCAGATTGTTTCCCGCCGGACTTCCACGGCACGCTCAGGATCAGAGTGTTTCCTGCCGGATCTCCACCGCCGGACCTCCACAGCAAGCTCCGGATCAGAGCGTTCCCCGCCAGACTTCCACCGCAAGCTCAGGATCAGAGTGTTCCCCGCCGGATCTCCACCGCAAGCTCCGGATCAAAATGTTCCCTGCCGGACCTGCACCGCAAACTCAGGATCAGAGTGTTCCCTGTCGGACGTCAACCAGGAAGAATCTCCGAAGATATAGCAACTAGAATGCCAAAAAAGAATGTCAGAGAATATGTGAGATAAAATGTGAATGACAGATAGGGTGACAGAAAATATGTCGAAAACATGTCACTTGGTGGGGATCACTCGAAGAAAGTAATTTGAATATTATCAAAACATTTAACGCATTTTAAGGCAGTGCGTCACCTTTTTGTCTTGACACTTCACAGGACGGGTCATGAATTGACTCATGCTGGGCCAAGGCTTGATTCAGACGAACCTTGTTTCGGCGGCCTGCATCTGAAATGATCTGAGGGCATTCAAAAAAATCAGCGACAGCCATTGAGTTCGCAACAAATTGGGTCTGCCTTGGAAGTGGGCTTTGGGGGTGTGAAATTTTGAAGTCAGATCGACATGGAAAGTGCTTTCATCGAGGTCAGGATCGACTTGCCTCAGCTCATGAGACATCTTTTCCACCTTTGGATGGATGGGACTCGAGGCAGGGGCACCAGCTGCGATGCCGGGCTGTGCCTGCCCGGGCTGTGCTCCAGGTACCACTCTGCCGAAATGTTTCTTCCGAGCAGGACTGTGCAGGTGCCATGAGCCGAAAGTCCAATCGAAAGCGAAGAATCAAAACAATGAAGATACTCAAAGCACTCAAAACACTGCTGAGATTGAATTCCTGCAAATTTGCTGAGTCAGCTTGTAGTTGATCATCAGCAATGATGCCCTCGGTCGTTCTGTTCCAGGTCCTTGTACGTGAATCCCTTCTGGAGGGCGGAGTGACAGTGGCTTGGAGAATTTTGCAGTGACAAGGGGAATCGTTTGAATTGATAGCTATACACCCCCCAAAATTGGAGAATTGTTCCGCATGGCATGGCCACCTATGATCATTTGTTCAAATGAAACCAAATTGACAAAAACACTCAAGTACAAGCATCCACCTGGGCTAGAAGCAACACAAGTCTCTTTGGTCCACTGTTTCCTGCTCCGTGCTTTCACTCATCCCTTTGTGCCGGAGAAACTTGCCTGAAGTTGCACAAGTGGCGAGAGATTTTCGTCGATCTTGCAGCTAGTTCAACAGAGCGCAATTTTCTTGATCTAGATCCGTGTTTCAGGTGTGCTTGGGTACTGGGCCTACTTCTGCTTGGCCATTCCCAGCTGGAGCACCTGTGTGTGAACTGTTGACACGGGGCCTGCACATCTTCGAAAGCACGTCACCCTTCAATTGTGCATTGTAGTGATGTGAATCACCACTTTGGGCAATTGGGGTCTATAAATGTGGGCAGGAGAGCTGCTTTTGTGTGGACCTTACTCCAAAAGTGCAGTTCCAAAACATCCCAGAACTGACGTGTCACTGCCATGTGAAACCATGGGCTGCCACATGCTCCAACCGCTGGCAGAAATTCATTGATCGCCCAGGGCTCCGGTTGATGGTGATGGCGGTGTGTCCCAGGCCCCCTCGACAGGTGATGCAACATGATTCTTATGACCGCAGAATCTGCATGACGCATTTGGAGAAGTTTCGCCTTGCGCTTTTGCTACTCCCTTGCTTGTTTCACTGCACCCTCCATTTTGGTTCAAGAACAGAAGTGCCTTTTGCTGTGTCGTGCAAGCTGAGCACCCTCTACAGCCATGTATCTCCTTCAGGGGCAGGCAGTTCAGGTGCCAGAGTCCGACTTGGAGTGTATGTTGGGCGGTTCGCCGCGCGAAAGAGAGAATTCCCATGAGGGCCGTAAATGCGGATGGCAGTGTGCTGCCGCTGCCTTCGTGCTGGGATTACTCATGATGACAGTGTTTGCATTGACGCGACCCACGAGCTTGACCAGCTTGACCAACTCCGGAGTTTCTGACACAGTTCAGATGGAGTCCATGGAAGACCCAGTCTGGAAGGAGGTCTTGGGCAACAAGGCATTCAAACAATTTGAGGCAGAACGCCACCAGACAGCCATCGCCAGCACACAGAGCACAAGCACCAGCACGAGCGCTGCAACCACGGTTGCTACCACCACCGTGGCAACAGAACCGGCAAGCACCGTTGCTCATAGCGTTGTTGGAACTACTCAACCAGCAGTGCCCGTGCTAACAGCTGCACCAACTGCTGCACCAATGGCTATTGCTACCATTGCTCCAAGTGAAACCAGCAAAATCATCATCTTCGGGACTTCGGGAAAAAGCGCACTGGAGCAAATTGCGTCTGAGTTCAAGGATGAGGCTGGAAAGCTCGATCCCGACAGCGAGGAACACAAGTCCTTGGAAAGCATCAGCAAGATGCTGAGCAAAGTTGGTAGCCCAGTTGCTTGGACTTCAGGTAAGGCACCCTTTGCCAAGGGGTGATGATTTGATGAACTTTGAAAAGAAGGGAAGCTAAAGTTCTGGATGTTATACCCCAAATCACTGGATGTAGATGAAATCAGATGAAATCAGATGACAGCTGGTTCCTTAAAAACCGAGGTTACGCATGCACCAAGGGCATCTCCCATGACCACAGCGAACGCTGCGAAGCCCGCAGCTGTCAGCAGTCCATTGGCCCCTCACGAGGCTTTGAAGGATGGAAACACATGCCCAAGTGCCCTGGCTCTACCCTTGCCATACTTGGGCCATCTTCAAATTCTGTGAAAAGGCTGAGATTTTGTTGTCAAGATGGCCCAACGACACAGGGACGATTATTCGGTAGGCGCTTTTCATGTCTTTGTGACACATAGTATTGTCGGCAAGGTCTTGATGTTGCATCAAAATTGCAGCCGGAGAAACAATTAATAATTAGGCTTGTTTACATTTTAGCTATTTTGATCTATTTTGCACATTTTGCCTTAAGACAGCTGCAGAAAGAAGTCGGTCAATAAACATGAGCATCCACGCAGGCTGACACGCTGTTCATCATTTGTGCTGAATGCGGCCAAAGTTGCACTCCAGACACTTGTAGGAACATTGGTCGGAACATTTTGCATCGAGCCACTTAAGGTGATGAGGAGGAGTCTGATGGCACTTGCTACAAAAAGCATCCTTGCTGCAGAGAGCCTTTGATTTTGATACTGAAATATACTGAAATGTCATTTGTCCACGTTGATAACGTTTGATATGCTTGGTGGATTTTGATGGCATGTTCTGCAATGTTCTGCACATGGCCGTTGGACATCCATCATGGCCGTTGGACCACCTGCGACTTGAGGTGTGCTGACCTAACAGGTGGATATTACCCGATCCGCACCAGTGCATTCAGCTGCTGCGCTGCGGAACCCTGCAACCTGGTCCTTAAATATGTCCAAATGTCATCGGTTGCAGAGGTGATTCAGTGGCAAGTGAACATTTCTGATCGTGAAAACTAAACACATGAGATCAAGCAGCAAGCTGCGGCTATTCTTGAGAGATTTTCTTGTCACATGCTAGACGCTAAGGTAGTTTCTTCAATTCGAAGATGCTTGGATGCAGAAATGTGCTTGCAGACAACTTCCGACACATGTGTCCCCTGACGGGAGAAGTGCCAAACACGCGCACAGGCATGGACGGAAGAAACGGCCTTTGATTTTGAAAGTAGTTTACAGAACCCTGTGAATTAAGGATCCATGTCGGCTTTTGCTCTGGTTTTGACATCGCAGGAGTGTTGAGCATATTGAGTACAGCATAGGATATGCTGATATGCTTCATGAAATGTGTAATCAGGACAATCACTACAATACTCGTCTTGCAGGTTTTACGGTTGTAGACAGTTGAATGACAGTTGGAGGTTTCCTGAAATGGGGGTGCCCCCAAGTCATCCATTTTAATAGGGATTTCCACTATAAACCATCCATTTTGGGGTACCTCCATTTTAGGAAACCCTCAGTTGTAGACAGTTGGTCTGCTGTACTGCTCTCAGCCGGTCCCATGTGTTCCAGGAGACGCAGAAGGTGACGGTTGTCCCAGCTTTGAGGCCACACAGCCTTGTCACGATGGTCACCTCAAGCTCTCACAATTTTGAACCTGGCATATATTTATATTATTTTATATTAATAATTATTAATATACGTATATGTATATATATATATATATATTAATATACGTGTATATATATATATGTATATATATATATGTATATATGTATGTATGTATCTAAATAATATATATATATATTATACCAGGAGCTTCAAAGACCCAAGAAATTGTAGGACCAGTGAAAAAAACTAGTTTTTTCGAGAAAAACCGGGTTTTTGTAAAGAACCCATATCTTGGTTTTTGTTGGATTTGCACAAATTTGTCCAAATCGGGTGGACCTGTATCAAATTTCTCCTCATTACATGTAGCAATTTCATACTGACAACTTGTGAAATCTGTCAGACAGAACGCGCGATGGAAACCGAAGCAAGCGTTATCAGACACGATGCGCGCATTCTCCACCGGCTGCAGTTGCCTCCTATGCTGCGAACTTTCCCTTCAGCGGGACTGGAGGTAGTCAAAAAGTCACAATGGATATGCATGGCATTTCAAAAGTCAGCTTTCCAAATATGAACCCAGTAAATTGACAATAGCTCCGGTAATCTTGGATGTTTTCTTTTTGTCTAGATCGGGCAACTACCGGTTCGATCTTGCAAAACCACAAGCGGAGCCTTAAAACTCGACATCGCGCCATCAATTCGCAGAGGCCAAAAATCCATATTTTGAGCACGGGTTAGTATGGGTTAAATATGGGTTTAATATTAATACGGTTTAAATATGGGTTCCAAAAAAACTTTTTTTTTACTATATCAGAATATGGGTTTAGTACGGGTTAAATATAGGTTTAGTAAGTTTAGTACGGCTTAGTACGGCTTAAATATGGGTTTTTGGCATTTTTTTGGTTACAGACCCTAAAATTGTCATCCGAAATGATTAAAGACTGAAAATGCCGATTAATTTTTCATGATTTTGTTAATTTTTTCGATACTTTTCTTCGGCTGTTTGTTGGACTTTGGCAATCCAGAATCATTTTTTCCCAATGAAAAAATACAGCCATGTTTCAATTTATGCTTCTTGGGAAAAATCATCCAACGACTCCAGATTGACTGTGATCACACTTAATGTTGTCCGACATGTTCCAAGAGCATCGGGCCCTTTCTTGTGAGAACTGCCAGCCAAAGCCAGCGGGGTGGAAGTATAATCAACATGAAGGGTACTGAGAGGGATAGATCCAAGGCTGGTATCAATAAAGGGGTTTGAATCGTCTAGGGGAAGGAATCATGAGATGTCATGACACCAAGTGTGAGAAAAAGTAGTTTTTTTTCCCTAGTACAGAAAAAACCAATATTTTCTGTAAAAAAACAGGTATTTTTCATAACTGAAGAAAAAACCGTTTTTTTGGAAAAAATACCTACAAATTTGTGGGTTCTTGATGCGCTAGGTATATATATATACATAGCTATAAACAAACATATATTATAGATTTCAAGTGTCTTTGCGTGTTCGGCATTGTCCAGGGCGCCTGTCTTTTGGACGAAGAGATGTTTGGCGGACTTTGCTACAAGAAGTGCCACGGAGAGAGTTTTGCTTTCACGACAGTGTTTTATCTTCTCGGATTTTCTCCACTCTCTTCACTCTCTCACTTTCATTCAGCATGCAACTTCCCAGGTGCTCTCTTTTTCCAGATGGACAGATTTACGGCCACCGGGTAGCTCCAAACATTTGCTGCAGCACACATGGGTTGCTTGGCGGAACGGAACAGGCCGGTACACAGGCAGCCATTTACTGCCTGGTTACGTGGAATCCCAAGATCAACTGAACGTCAGTGCTGTGCCGGCAACTGTACACTGATGTGATTAATCAACGCTGTTGGAAAAAATGCCGCGCTGCTCGCAGAGACGGTGGAAGGGCGTCCGAATTGCTCCGGGAAGCTAGGAGACAATGCGGAAACTGAAATTCTGGCGGCAGAAGCGAGGTAGGGGTTTCTAGGGGAGTAGCACAAGGAGCCCATGGGATCTATGGTGCGCGTCCGAATTCATTTGATGAGGAGAGTGTCCAATCAATCATCGAATAACGACACACTTGCATCCTGCTGAGGTTTATGTGCATGCTACCCAAATACTTCAAGTTCAGCGCAGACTTTGCGGTCGGTGGTGGCAGAGGTGATGGTAATGTGCAGACACCAGTTCCAGCCTTAGCGGCTGTAGGTACGGTTTGCTTCTTTACTCTGTCATTTGCTTAACTTACATCTATACTTGTCTATGCTTTTGTATGCTTGTCTATACTTAACTTATCTATATTATCTGATCTATCTATACTATACCAGTCTACACTTATATCATATTTTATCTTGTCTTATCTGTTGACTTCCTTTTTCTGTCTTTGGTTTATTTTGAATCACAGATCCACGCAAGGCAGAGCCTCATCTGCCCATGAAGCAGCTCACAGAGATGGACGCTTAAGATGTGGGATGATGTGGTCGAGGGTAGCAGGTTAGCTCCCTGAAATGTCACAGAAATTTGCACCCTAATTCAGCAGAAATTCGGCACAGTTGGCGCTGCAAGACCGACTGGGACTCTGCAGACTCTCAGGTCATGGCACCACAATGAGCTTTCCAATCACATCATGCTGTTGTTGAAAAAATTCCAGCATTCAAAATCTTTGGAAACATTGAGACTGGACGAAGGGCTCCCATGTGCTCCCATGAAATTTGAGTCGAAGGGCTCTGGGCGAGGCTCCAGCCCTATTTAACTCAGCCTAATTCGCCCGGCAACAGCACGGCAGCAGCATTTCTCTCAGTGAGGCAAGCAGAGGAAAAATAGAGGGGCAGAGGTTTTCAATCGCAGTCGTATTGTCTCTTTTTATGGCTAGTGAATTGCAGGATGAGCTGCGAAGTGAAAGCACTGAATGAACTGGACAGGTCATGAAGTTTACAGTTTCTGAGGGCCGACTCTCAGTGAAATTACCCGGACCCAGTGCATTTGAGGCGAGCGGCTTGGTTTCTCATTCAAGTTTCTTGCAGTTGACGCCAGACATTGAAAGACTGTCAAGGGGCCTTGAAGAGATCCCCAATGGATCGCAATCAGATCCATTTTATATAAACTCACACAGCACGATTCAATATTTGTCCTTACGATATTATTATGAAAGGAAGTTGGGATGTTTGTTGACTGTCCAGATCTGTCTTTTCGAGGTCTACTGGGAGGTGCACAAAGGCGGTGTGACAAGAAAATCCGGAGCACCAAATCCCAATGCCACGAAGGCAGCTATGCAGCGAGCTGTGCACGCCGCTCATTTCATAATGTGAATATGGACGCAATATGACGCAATACATGCTTTTAATTTAAGCAGATTACTAAATAGATTATATATATATATACTTGTGTATACATATATATATATACATAATTATTTATAGACATGATATAGACGCATCTATCTATCTATCTATCTACCTGTCTATCTATCTATGTATCTAGCTATCTAGCTAGCTACCTGCCTACCTACCTAGCTACCTAGCTACCTAGCTACCTAGCTATCTAGCTATCTAGCTATTGAGCTATCTAGCTAGCTATCTAGCTATCTAGCTATCCAGCTCTAGCTATCTAGCTATCTAGCTATCTAGTTATCTAGCTATCTAGCTGTCTTGTCTTTCTGTCTTTATTTATGTGACAGTGCAGGGACGAATATTTGATAATATTTGTGCAGATGTTCTAAGTTGCCAAGCAGGGTGATGGGGAAACACTGCAGGTGAAGCTTCCATTCGCTCTGGACACTTACCGAGTCTATTTCCCTGGCACGTACATCCTCGACCACCTAGGGAACTTGAAATGTGCACGCAGCTCGGGTCACCTGCTTGCCATGGGAAAATCTCCACCTCAGATGTAAGTTTCAATGTAAAGACAGTACTGGAACTATAGTGGACATATACTGGAAGTACAGTTCATGTATTCAAGGAGAGCTGTTGATTGTTTGTGGCATTTGTTTCGATCATTCCTTTGTGACAAGGAGAGTGATGCTGCAGAGCAGGGCGATGGAGTTCCTCAAGGCTGCAAGGACGTCCCTTCCTGTGTCAGCAGACCCCAATACGTTTTGTTCTCAGCTGGCCCTGGTTGGTGTACTCAGAATACAGTTGAATGCCAAGTCATGCCAAGTCATGCAAAGTCATGCTAAGCCGCTTTTAAACAAACCTGCTGTTGTAGTTGCTCTTTGTTGCTGGTGAGGTTCGGGCCAAGTCTCAGAATTTCCTGGCACCGTCAGAGATGCCGCAGGAGTGCGCAAACAGAGATGCAATGTATAAAGGAGATTAAGTTACAAGGAGTAGGATCTTTGGCGCCCTGGCTTTCATCAACCCGTTTGATTGCTTGCCGTCCATAGTGAACGAATTTCCATGTCCAGTCTTGGCCGTTTTGGTGGTTTCAGGAGCCCGTGCTCGAAGCAGCATCCCACAACCTACCAGATACTTGGGTTGTCGCGGCCCAAGCTCGCGGAGGGCAGATGCAAATCTCCCAAAGAGCAAGGCACCAAATTTGTTTTGAGCAGCAATTAGATTGAGTCGAGGATGTGGGATCTCCGAAGCCCAAAAGGGAAAGGTGCAAGAAGGCGACATGGATTGACAAAGTGCATGATGGCCGAAGATGTGCATTGAGAGTAACTACCTTTTTTTGTTTACTCAAGGTAGAGTAAGCTACCTGAGTTTCATGTGCGGTACCAATGGTCAGTGCGCAAGACGCTTAGCGCCAGCGATGCCGTTTGGAGAAGGGCTCTTAGGCTCTTAGCCTCTTAGGCAAGATGTTAGGTGAAAAACGCTGTTTTTTTGAGCATTTTTCAGCACTTGCATTCAAGAAATGCTGTCAATACCACATGTCTTACCCTGTATGCAGTTTTGTTTTTTCCAACAAATATCAAAAACGCGCAACTACTGGCAAGGGACCATCGGATTCTTTTACGGCACTCGGGCTGTATGCTCGATCTTGATAAAACGATTATCGATCAAAGTCATAGTCAACAAAATGTTGCCACTTTCAAGGGTCTAAGATCTTAATACCATCGCCTATGGGGTGGGTCTGAATTAATAGGGGTCGAAGCCCTAGGGGGCTACCATTCTAGTCCCTCAGTAGTTGGAAAAAAAGCCTAGACACCATTAGATAGGTTTCAAATTCAAAGAGCAGAAATCACTTCCGCTGACCTTTCAAAAACACGGGCATGTGCATACCCCGTTTCAGAAACATTGACATTTACATTGTCTTTTTTGTAGCGTTTACACTCCCGAATTCCAACGTTCCTGAGATTCCCTGAGGGCACCTAACATGGCACCACGGTATACGGTGTGGAGATGTGTGGAGTCGATTTTGTTCCCGAGGATCATGCAACTTGTTAAATAAAATCGATCTAAAACTGCAAGCGACGGCTCGTGGAGAACGGACAGCCAACAGAGGGGGTGTGTTAGGGGGCGAAGCTTTGCGGCAAGCGACGGCTCACGGAGAACGGACAGCCAACGGAGGGGTGGTGTCCGGGGGCAAAGCCTTGCAGCAAGCGACCGCTCACGGAGAACGGAGAGCCAACGGAGGGGTTGTGTCCGGGGGCGAAGCCTTGCGGCAAGCGACCGCTCACGGAGAACGGACAGCCAACGGAAGGGTTGTGTCCGGGGGCGAAGGCTTGCAGCAAGCGACGGCTCACGGAGAACGGAGAGCCAACGGAGGGGTTGTGTCCGGGGGTGAAGCGTTGCGGCTCACGGAGAACGGACAGCCAACGGAGGGGTTATGTTCGGGGGTGAAGCCTTGCAGGCAACTTGCAGGAAGCGACGGCTCACGGAGAACAGACAGCTAACGGGGATGTAAAAGTTTCGAATCTTATGTTTTTAAGCGATTTAGAGCGGGGTTTAGGGTCCGATAAGGAATGGGCCCCGCATCTTGCGAAGCACAAACGAAGAGAAACACAACAGGGAAGCACAAGGAACGGGGCATAAATGCTGTGTCCAGACGACACGCATCGAACATGATCAAGCGTATATATTGTCTAAATGCTGAAGCGCTTCTAAAAATATAAGTGACTGGATTCTGACCCAACCTGCGCCTTTGCTTTATTTTTGTCAGGCCCAAATGGCAAAAAGTTGTACACATGTTTTTTTTGTATATAGGTTGGGTTCCCTGTTCATCATTTTTTTAAGGTGTTCGGTCATTTGTGAAGCAGACTGACCCAGGGTAGCATGGCAGGAGACAAGACGAGGTGAGAAACAGCAAGGTGGAGGAAGATCTTATGATTTGACATGGACCTAACCTGCACCAAACATTCCCCTAACATGATTTAAACTATCTATGAGGGCCCCCCTTGGGGGGCATTTTGGGTTCCGTGTTGGTTCCAGGTCAGTGGCTGGGAAAGAACGGAACAAAAACGCCTCCAAGAAAAGGTCGTGTTGGCGCTTGTTTTCCGATATTGTTGGGTTCCGTGTTCGTCGCGCAACTTTCCAAAGTAAACCGTCACGGGGTAGCACAACTGGAACAACACGGAGGAACACAGTGTAAACGCTGGCATTTACCCCATTGTTCACGCCCTAGCATGGCACCGAGTTTGCGCCCAAACTTTAAACGGCACCTTGAAACAGCTGAATGCCTTGTACAAAATAGGGCCACCAGTCCAGATTCAACCCACAAACGTTCAAAGGACACATTTTTTCGTTTACAAAGCAAAGGAAAAACTTAGGATCCCCAAATCCATTCAAATCCCGACTTTGTTTTTTTTTTCTGCTGTCCTGCTCCCCTGCTGAGACTTCCATTCAGGTGCTATGTTAGTTTTCGGGTTCCTATGGCTCATGGGATTCTATGGTATGCAAACGGGCCACCGCTCCAGATTCAACCCAAAAACTTCACATGGATAATTTTTTCCTTTAGCAGCTGTAAAGCAATACTTGGATCCTCAGATCCATTGACATCTCCGTGTCAAGCTCCATTGGAAAACAGCGATGGCTAACACGGAAGTTTTGGATTCGCCCTCAGCGGCAACATGTGGGGTTCTATGTTGGTATGAAAAGTGCCCAAAACGACCAAGTTCACCGGGCCTGATGTGCACCAACATGGCACCTGCCGTGCACATTTCCCGGTCATGAATTTTAACATGGGTGAGCCAACATGGAGCGCAATTTTGTAAAATATGATAGTTTTCGGGGAGTAAGCTAACAAAAGATACCTGAATAGCAAATTGCCATTCACCTTGCGATCCCCACCGGGAACAAACCATGCTGATATACAGTCTGACACATATGCTGAAATGTATTCTGACATATGTCCCCCGCATGTTTTCTGACAGATATCCTGACACATGTCAAGGACTCATTTTCTGACATATACCCTGGAATATTGTAGGGCCTCGCACACCGGTGATGTCCCAAGGGTTGTTCGTGTTGCCCAGAATGTCGCCCGCTTGCTCTGTTGTTGTTGTTGTGGTGGTTGTGGTTGTGGTTGTTGGTGGTTGTTGTTGGTTGTTGTTGGTTGTTGTTGGTTGTTGTTGGTTGTTGTTGGTTGTTGTTGGTTGTTGTTGGTTGTTGTTGGTTGTTGTTGGTTGTTGCTGGTTGTTGTTGGTTGTTGTTGGTTGTTGTTGTTTGTTGTTGTTGTTGTGGTGGTGGTAGTGTGATTGGTGGTGTTGCTTCTGTGCATCCTGCAACCATCTGACTACACAGTTTTTTTCTTTGGTTTAGGAGCCAAAATCGCGAAGCAGGCCGTGTTCCAGCGGTTTCTTCGAGAAAGTCAGAGCAATAAATTCCGATTTTTTGGGCGTCTCAGAAGCCAAACGCCAGGGTATTTACGACGTTTTGTGCTCCTGATAGCAAAAGCAATGGTATTTTATATACACTGTTTTTTAGACAGCACCTAGCAAAACACCAGTATTTACGTTGTTTTCACACGTTGCAAGAAGTACTTCTTCCATGCCAAAGGCACCACCATTGTCAATTACAGTGTTTGGCCTTTGGAGTGCGCAAAATAAATGTCCAAACTTGCTCTTCGCGCGGCAAGCCCCGTTTTTACCCATGTTACGCGGAATTTTCACCGCCCAAAAACATTAAAACAACACGAGAGTGAAGGATTTTTGGGGAGGGTCGGCGGCAAAAGCTGCAGCTGGATCTGCAATGCTGCAGCGACTTGCAGAGTCACCTACAACGGCGAGGGCATCGGATTTTAAGGCTTACGTCTGACAGCCGGCCACCGGAGGGGGGTAGGGGTTTGGCCACGTTGAGGGCCAGCTTGGCCATCTTGGGGGCATGTTGCGGCCATGTTGGGGTCATCTTGGGCCATCTTGGAGGCATGTTGGGGCTATGTTGCCGTCATGTTGGGGCCATGTTGAGCTACGTGGAGGCGATGTTGGGACCAAGTTGTGGGCGTCTTGTATGTTGGAGGCATGTTGGCGGCATGTTGCGGCCGTGCTGCGTGTTAGAGATGTTGGCCCCAGGCCAAGGCCCGAAACGTGATTTTTTCTGCCACTTTCCACTTCCATGCGAAGATGGCTAATGTTGAGGCTTGTTGAGGCCGTCGTGGGCCAACTTGGGGCCCTCTTGGGCCGAAACGATTCAACGGTTCTGGGGCACACGGCCGGTGGCCACATTAAAAGGCAGATTAAAAGGCTACGCCTACGCCCCCTGTCGCCGCCTCCTGGTTGGGGAAGCTTGGGTCTGGTGCAATCAATCTACAGCAAGGGTATCACAACTATGATGATGCTTTCTCTGTGTAGATGTAGCTGGCTTGATTTCAGTTTCGTTGTTGGTGATGGTCCAGCCATGCTTTTCTTTTTGTAATCAAGGGTGAGCCCAGTTTCTTTATTTCTTTTCTTCTTGGAGTTGTTGATTCATCGTTGATGTATTGTGTTCCTTTCAAGCCCTGAAGCCCAATAGCTCCGTGCGGGACATGAATTTGGCCTATATGCCTGTGAAGGATGGGTGGCGCCTTCGGCCGGTTGCTGATCATGCCTAACTTTGCTTTCTGAATCCACAACAAGCTAGCTCCAAAATGATGTCCCAGGCTTCCAAAAAGGCACCCCTCCGCCACACTGAAACAGCAGTGAACGATGGATGGCGTCTGCGGCCTGCAGCTGGTCGTGCCTAACGTCGCTTTCTGAACCCACAAGGGCTTGACTTCCCAGGCTTCCAAAAACGGACACTTCCACCACACTGAAACACCATGCCAGTGAAGGACGGATGGCGCCGTCGGCCTGCAGCTGATCGTGCCTAACGCCGCTTTCTGAATCCACAAGAAATATAGCTCCGATCGCATCTGGCGGCCTGCAGCTGGTCGTGCCTAACCACAAGAAACTATAGCTCCTAAATGGCTTCCCACTCTTTGAACACGGACCCTGACATTCGCTTAACGATGAGGGGAGACGAGAAGGGAGACAAAACGAGACAACGGGAGAGAAGTCGATGAGAAGGCAGAGCATCGGACAGCAAAATAAAGAGGTGGAAATAATTACCCCTGGGGTCATTGCCGTTTCCAATGCGTACCCCCAACTTTCGCTACCAATACATCCAGATACTGTATGTTGTAAATGGAAATTCGTCAGGCGGTCAGGAAAATGACTGAAAGAACAATCACTTTACACTTTTGTTTTTGAAATTTGATGTACTTTGCAGAGGGCCTTTTTGGCGTGTGTTTCCAAATTTGGAAAAAATTGTAGAGCGGGTTTTGGATGTTTGCCCTGTTTGGTTTTTTATTTTTGCGGAGGGCCCATGCCACCTAAACTAATTTCCATAATTTGCTAGCTGCTAGATTATTGATTAACACAAACTTTGACAAACGATGGCAATGCATGACAAGCACGCGACAAACGAAAGAAGCACGGAAACACGTGACAAATGCTGATAAACCATGGCAAAACCACGAATAAACGTTGCTTTTTATAATCTCAACAGCTCGATCCCCTGGACCACTGGAACAACCTATTCCAAAAAATGCGGGGTGTCCCCGAAACTCGTTGTTTCCCAAAAAATGGCGCACATCAAACGAAAATTGACGGTTTTTTTCAGGGAATCCAGGCGAGTGAAGTCCAAAAATCGCATCTTCGCGATTTTTAACATTTCATGTGGACAAATCACCTCAAGCATGTGCTTGTCGTGATATGTTGTGATCAACGATTTGGTAAAGGGTTCGATGGCACTTGGGGACGTAGTCATCATGATGGTTGGTTGCTATTTGGTACCGAGTGGTTCGGAGGCTGCACGAACTTCTATTCTGTAGCCCGAGTAATTACACCTTTTGAACCCTTTTTGATTTTTTGGGTTGACTTGTATTGTATAGATTTCTATAGGCTAATGATCCCCTACAAATCACTTGTTCCCACCACCCGTTGTGCACAGGAATCCTCCAAGAAGGCGGAAACATCCGACACCGTGGCGGCTGACACGCCGAAATCGGCCCCTGCGCCTGATACATCTGAAATGGAGGCAGGGCGCACGGTTCTGTGAAGTTGATATTGGATATCTATGGAGCCTATGGATTTCTATGTGTTTCTGAAAATTTACATGGATTTTTATGGGTTTCTTTTTTAAATGGATTCTAGAGATTTCTGTGGATTTCTATGGGTTTCTGGTGAATTTCTACAGATTTCTGTGGAGTTCAACGGGTTTCTCGAGAATTTCTACGGTTTTTCTAAAATGGATTTTGATGGGTCTCTGGAGAATTTCAATGGATTCGAGAATTTGTATGGATTTGATGTCGTGGTCAGCATGCCATTGCCCACTTTTCATGGAGACATGAAAAAAACGATTCCATCAATGCCATCATTTTGCTGGCTGCCTTGTCCAAAAAGATCATGCTCGCTTCCTCAATTGAGCCTGCCGTTCTTTGAACACCCAGACTTGAGCCAGTCAAGCATCCAAGGACATCCAAGCATAGTAGAATACATCCCATGGTGAAATATTGTGAAATGTGATGCTTTCAAGTTGCTCCGTGATTCTAGATGAATCTCAGGCTGAGCACACGGACTTGCCGCAGGTGGGAGCATACAGCATACACTCCATGATGGCACGATTGTGTGTTGAACGATCGACGGGGAACACATCTAGATCTGGTTTCAATTCATTTCAAACATCCCTTAGTGAAAGCTGCGCTCTGACATTTGGTGACAGGACGATGTGCAAGAGGTCAGCAGTCGGCTTCATTGGCTTGGAGAGTGGGAACCGGAGACATTTTTTTTGTATTATAGTGTGCTAAAGCCCCTTCCAGGTTCTCAAGATGGAACACAACACAGCCTATTTTTATCACCTTGAGATTATGGACTCTGGGTGACACATGACCCGGCAAATGTCAGGCACCTATGGACGTGCCTATGGATGCGCCTATGGACCCGCCTATGGACCTGCCTATGGATGCGCCTATGGAGCCACCTATGGACGCGCCCATGGAAGCGCCTATGGATGCGCCTATGGACCTGCCTATGGTTGCGCCTATGGACCTCAGTGATGCAGCAGAAGCCCCGTCAGTACCGCAAGGCTCGGATGAGACCGTGCCGCCTTGTGTGAGCGGACCCCAATACGTCCGGGTCTCAGCCGGTCTTCGTGTACAGTTGATCCAGTTGATCCAGTTGGTTGTAAGGAGTGGGCCAAGCCGAATTTCCTGGCCCCGTCAGAGACGCCTGAGGAGTGCGCAGCAGAGACGCTACGTACAAAAGAGATTAAATTACAAGGAGTAGGATCACAAACGGGGAACAAGTTTCTAGGGTGGAAAGTGTAGGTGGTACGCCTTTCCATGTCGTTGGTGCCTGGCTTACATCAATCCGCGTGGTCGCTTGCCGGCCATAGTGAAAGAATTTCGATGTCCAGTATTGGCCGTCTTGGTGGGTTCTTCGGCAGGAGCCCTTGCTGGAAGCAGCATCCCACAACCTACCAGATACTTGGGTTGTCGCGGCCCAAGCTTGCGGAGGGCAGATTTCAAATTAAAGGACCGGATAACCCCACAAGTCAACTTCTTCCAATAATGAGCATCAAAGGTTGTAGCGGGGTCGGGGAAGGAAGGAAAGGGAAAGGAGGTGGTGAAGGATCGAAAAGTTAAAACAGTTGTGTGTGTGACAAAGTGGAATGTGAAAGATGGTGTGTGACAAAGCAAGAAGGTACGTGAAAAGATAGTATGCATGTACGTATGTACATATGTACGTATGTACGTATGTACGTATGTAGGTATGTAGGTACGTAGGTATGTAGGTATGTAGGTATGAGTATGTAGGTATGTAGGTATGTAGGTATGTAGGTATGTAGGTATGTAGGTATGTAGGTATGTAGGTTTGTAGGTTTGTAGGTTTGTAGGTAGGTAGGTATGTAGGTATGTAGGTATGTAGGTATGTAGGTATGTAGGTATGTAGGTATGTATGTATGTATGTATGTACGTAGGTAGGTAGGTAGGCGTAGGTAGGTAGGTAGGTAGGTAGGTAGGTAGGTAGGTAGGTAGGTAGGTATGTATGTATGTATGTATGTGTATGTGTGTGACAAAGTTGCGTGTGAAAGATGGTGTGTGTGTGTGAAAGTGACGTGAGTGCGCGACAGTGCAGACATTTTTTTTGCCAGCGCTGCAATGTCATCTGCTCTGCATGCGGCAGCACTGCGGACCTGGAATGGTCTAAATGAGGTGTTCCATGATCTTCTGTGCCCCATGTGGTGCAACGAGATGTGCTACGTGACAGCCGCGCCTGTGACTGTGCTAGGCTTCACAAAAAATCGAACAAAAATCGAACTTGAAATCGAACTTGACTGACTATGTCATTGATTCGGTATGCCGGAGCGACACAAGCAGCAAACATCACCGGATGATGAGGTGATAACTTGCGCAATGCAAGAACTTGACTGAAACGATGGTAGATGTGAGTTTGTGCCACACCTGCCACGCAAAACGACTGTAGATGTGAGTTTGTGCCACGCCTGCAACGCAAAACGACTGTAGATGTGAGTTTGTGCCACGCCTGCCACGCAAAGTGCCGCGGCGTCACAGGCGACCAAATCAGACCAAGCGCGCCACCCAGTGCCATCAGTGCCACGCCTGCCACGCAAAACGATGGTAGATGTGAGTTTGTGCCACGCCTGCCACGCAAAACGACTGTAGATGTGAGTTTGTGCCACGCCTGCCACGCAAAGTGCCGCGGCGTCACGGGCGACCAAATCAGACCAAGCGCGCCACCCAGTGCCATCAGTGCCACGCCTGCCACGCAAAACGATGGTAGATGTGAGTTTGTGCCACGCCTGCCACGCAAAGTGCCGCGGCGTCACGGGCGACCAAATCAGACCAAGCGCGCCACCCAGTGCCATCAGTGCCACGCCTGCCACGCAAAACGACTGTAGATGTGAGTCTGTGCCACGCCTGCCACACAAAACGACTGTAGATGTGAGTTTGTGCCACGCCTGCCACGCAAAGTGCCGCGGCGTCACGGGCGACCAAATCAGACCAAGCGCGCCACCCAGTGCCATCAGCGCCACACCTGCCACGCAAAACGACTGTAGATGTGAGTTTGTGCCACGCCTGCAACGCAAAACGACTGTAGATGTGAGTTTGTGCCACGCCTGCCACGCAAAGTGCCGCGGCGTCACAGGCGACCAAATCAGACCAAGCGCGCCACCCAGTGCCATCAGTGCCACGCCTGCCACGCAAAACGATGGTAGATGTGAGTTTGTGCCACGCCTGCCACGCAAAACGACTGTAGATGTGAGTTTGTGCCACGCCTGCCACGCAAAGTGCCGCGGCGTCACAGGCGACCAAATCAGACCAAGCGCGCCACCCAGTGCCATCAGTGGCACGCCTGCCACGCAAAACGATGGTAGATGTGAGTTTGTGCCACGCCTGCCACGCAAAGCGACTGTAGATGTGAGTTTGTGCCACGCCTGCCACGCAAAGTGCCGCGGCGTCACGGGCGACCAAATCAGACCAAGCGCGCCACCCAGTGCCATCAGTGCCACGCCTGCCACGCAAAACGACTGTAGATGTGAGTTTGTGCCACGCCTGCCACGCAAAACGACTGCAGATGTGAGTTTGTGCCACGCCTGCCACGCAAAGTGCCGCGGCGTCACGGGCGACCAAATCAGACCAAGCGCGCCACCCAGTGCCATCAGTGCCACGCCTGCCATGCAAAACGATGGTAGATGTGAGATTGTACCACGCGTGTCACGTGAACCGAAGGTGGATGTGAAGTTATTGTATGTCAAGTTTGTGTGTTACGTTTGTGTGTGTGTGAAGTTATTGTATGTTAAGTTTGTGTGTTAAGTTTGTGTGTGTGTGTGTGAAGTTATGGTATGTGAGTTTGTGTGTTAAGTTTGTGTATGTGAAGTTATTGTATGTGAATTTGTGTGTGTGTGTGAAATTATTGTATGTTAAGTTTGTGTGTGTGAAATTTGTATGTGAATTTGTGTGTGTGAAGTTATTGTATGTTAAGTTTGTGTGTGTGTGTGAAGTTATTGTATGTGAGTGTGTGTGCGGGAGGAGGCGGGAGGAGGAGGAGGCACCCGGGATACAGAATCAAAAACAAGAACCCCACACAAAGATGTGGGGAAAAATCCCAAACCCAAACCGCAAGGTGTCATATGAGTCATACATATGTTTATTTCGCAGCAATGGACTTGAGAGCCAAGGATGTGGAAGTCTCAAAACCCAAAAGGGACAGGGGCAAGCAGGCGGCCAACACATGCATTGACAGAGCACACGGTTGTTTGAGATGCGCATTGACAGTGTCACGAGTTTCATGTGCGGTAGCAATGGCCCTTTTCTCTTCAAGTTTTGAGTTTGTTCTGCGGGTGGGGGCCGTTCGATGGACTGTTCCGGGGTACGCGACAAGATGCCCTAAGACTATCCTGTTCTAGTATCTGCTTTTGATCTTAGGTCAACATTGTCTTGTCTTACGCGACTCATACTTAAACTTGATCCTGAATCCGTAGCGAAGGGTTCTCGTTCAACGCTCTGGGAGTCTGGGGATTAAGGTTTAGTCGTTTTTTCCGTCGACAACTGTTTGTATTTGTCCAAAGCTGTGCGCGACCGTGACCGTCCACTGACGACGGTGCTGAGGTCCTTATGACTTTAAGATCCGAAAACCCATGGAACCCAGCAAATTGATGGCTTCAGGTATGTATGGGCAGGTGCAGCACCTTTTTGCATTGTCTTTCTGAGATGACTTTGCTTTTTCCGTGGCAGGGGCAGTACTTGGGAGAGGTCCAGGTTTAGTTTGGGTGGCACGCGTGGGCAACTTTTGACTTAGTTGGGAGCTACTTGCAACTTACAACTTGTTCATAAATAATTGAGGGACATTTGATGACTGGTCAACAGCTGGGTTAAAGTATTTTTGGCTAGCCAGCTTGGCTCCGTTCTGGAACGGCGTCCAGCGGCGGGTTTTCGGAAACGCACCTCCCAGCTCGTGCCGTCGCAATCCCTAAGTAGCCCTTACCAAAATAGCCTTCAAATAGCCCCATGACAAGTTACATGTTATTATTCAGTCGCCAAGTAGGCGAACTCATGTAGCCTACTCATTGTATGTAAGCAGGACAAGCTGCTGCGCGGTTTCGTAAAACTAGCTACGAAGTAGCCTGAGTTTCTGAGTTAGTTAACTTTCTTTAACTCCAACCTGACTTATCCTAATTACAACTCCTAAGTCAGTCGACTTATTAAGTTCGAGATGACGCAGCTGTGGCTAAAACAATTGTAGTGCTATATGTTGTCCGCAGCTCTCGTACCTTTTGCTCACCCTGGACTCACGCATTTGACGCCCAAACCAGCAAGTTCCGAGGCACCAAAGCGCCATTCCAAGAAAGTCTTGGCCCCAGCCCAGCGGAGAGTATGAGCATGCTTCCTTGTCAAACCCAGAGAAAAACCAAGCGGTCCGTTCAGCAGATGATGGTCATGTCGGCCATGTTTTGTTACTTGTTCTTGGCCTACTGACTGAGTCTACTGTTTTAGCTGGGTTTAAAGAGATCACCATCGGCCAGAATTTCTGGAAGACTTTCATGACTATGCTGATCTTGTCTGTTTGCAGCCAATCCGTGCTTCAATTCTTGTGGTCGCTTTCAAATCACCATTCAATGGTCAGTTTCAGTTCTGCAACGCACCCTGCAGAGCTGGACCATTGAGGATGCTTGCGACTTTCTGGCAATGTTGCCTGACCAACCCCTGGCAGCTGGGGTGGATGCCTCAAGAACAATGACTTTCAGGGAAGAAAGACAACAAGGAACTATTGTGCGCAGGATTTCCTAATATTTCCTATCTGATGTATCAACATTTTCTATCATTTTCTATCATTTTCTATCATTTACTGTGCTGCTGACTGTTGGTGACAGCCGTCTCGCTATAGGTCGTGAAGCAGGCGCAATACGCGTCGGACGTGCCTCAACTTCCTGGCCGCCTTCCAGCGAGAAAGGCGTCGGCGACGGCGACTGGAAAACATACAGCAAAATATCAAAAAACAAGTTATGGACAGTATGGACTAGTATCAGTATTTATGATTATTTATCTGTATAATATGACATATTATATATTATATATATACTTATAACATACTGGAAAACATACAAACAAGATATGGAGATGTATGGAGTAGTACGATGATGGGGTCAAGTCTGACTCACATTGGCTTGAAAGTGCCAAGCTGCTTTCAACTGCGCGGTAATGCATACTACTGTATACCTGCATGTATATATATATATATGCCTGCACATGTATTCCTTCGGACATGTAGAAAGAGAGACTATACTGTGCAGCATCAGCAAGGGCATGAGCATGCCATGTCGGTGCTGACTTTGCAAGTCCCAGTGTCCCATCCAGCCAGGGTTCCATGTCCCTACTGCCTGAGCCATCTGCCGAGGCACAAGTGCCTTGATTCAGCAAATATTCGTAAGGTTTCCTAGCCACAGTGGTTGAGTTCAGACAGGCTTCGCAGTATTGAGTACACACATCTGTGTGCATCAATTTCCAGCATATACCTCCATACATATCCCTACCCATAGCAAGTATATACCCAGTACATCTCAGTACAGTATATTGCCATGAACATCATGTGTGCATCTGTATTACGAAATTTCTACTTGCGAAGAATGTTTGCCAGTGGTGTCCGAGAAAATCCAGCTTTGAATGGACGAAAGCATCGGTCCAGTGGTGTTTTGTAGTGGTGTGCAGTATAAGTTGTCTTACAATCAGGCACGCCCCAATAACTCCCCTTTTGAACACAAGAAATATGTAGAGCCATACTAGATATGTACCTTATTTTCACACAATCCTCTGTGCCTGGTTGGCGCATATCTTTCAATCCAGTTCCCCCGATCATATGAAATTCTGCACGTGGGCCCCCAATCTACGGACATCCAATACTTAAACCAAATGTTCCTAGCTAAAAACTTGGATCCGGCAGAGTGTCAGTAATGTGTTCCCCTTCTCAACTCTGGCATTGTGGAAGGCTTCTAGCCTGGTTGCTGACCCAAGCCAGGACAGCATACGTGTCATCCCGGTGTCAAAACAACATGAGTTAGTTTACCTTTGTGTTGCTTCAGCCTTTTCAAAATTCAAGTGCTAGATTTAGAAAATCAACCAGGGCGGTGTAACTTTCGGCGGGGAAAAGTCTTGGGGCAGGATGGCCAGAATTCACGTTCACAGTCTAGAAGAAGGAGACGGCGATCCAACAAGGTGCGCAAAATCAATTGATGGTTTGTGTGTCCTTTACCACTTCAGAGCCAATAGTTTAAATATGTTTTTATATTTTTTAATGCTATTCAGATCCTAAACCGTCGTTTTGGCTTCGGATGGCTTTGGAACTTTGCAATCATTGACATGTTCGACATACTGTGCTGCATTTTCTGTTGAGGACCGTAGTACTGGACGATCTTGGCAGCCAAAGGAGCCGTTGCCGTTTTGGTCTTTCTGAAGTTGTTAAAAAAAATGACCTGAGGGTCACTGAGGGTTGCGGATCAGCTTTAGAAAGGTTTGTCGAACTCACCAAACTTCAAGTGATGTTTTCTTTTCTACTTTTTTGCCAATTTTTCAACTTGTCAAGCTCCCAAAAACAACAGGCAGCAGCACTTCAGGCACATCGAGAATCAATCGCTGCAACCAATGCACCCTCCTGAATTATCTGTGAATGTGAAGATACAGACACATGAAACCACCTGCGGGGGCCTGCTTTGTGGGAACTCTTTTGCCAAGTTCTCTAGTGAGCACTGGCTGAAACACTTCAAACATATGTGAGCCCAAGAACCATGAACCACATTGTTTCTCCTGGATAATTAGAGTTCCTACAGGGTTGTGGTAATGTGACGGTTCGGCACAATGGCACGGCGAGGGCACTTCACCGGTTGCATTTTGTCTACCAAAAAGTCAAAGATGGTAATCAATAGTGCATTATTTTTTCGAACTTACAAGTTATCTACACATTGAGCAAAGTCAAGCCCGCCTCAAACCTTTGAGCCGATAATATCACTTATTTGGGCTTAACTTCAGAGGAATTGAAGTAGCCGCAGCAGATTTGCCAGGAACCACCAATGCTGAATCACCGCGGACGCAAGGCAACGCATTTGTGCAGATGCTATATTATTTCATCCAGGAACACTTTTTTCAACCAGAAACTTACTTACTCGCACTGTGCACAGATTTCATTGAAGGGTAGTTATGCTTACACACAGTGATAAACTGAAGGGCCATGTGACATTTGCCTTTGCCTTCATTTGTCTGCATTGTCGGTGCGTGTCAAAGATGTGGAATCTGTAGCGCTGTAGAGCAATTGGTTTCCGCAAGAACTACCTCAGCCTTTTTGTACTTACGCCTTGCTCAGGGCTCCCGTTCCTTGCTACCAGACTTGCCTGTCCTGACCTTGGGACATAGATAAACCTGACGTTTTCAGTCAAGAGTGGATCGCCGGCAGAGGTTTTCTTCCCAACAATGAGGGTCCAGTATGTTTGCTCATGACATCAGCCGGAGATTAGCCATGGCTACTACCCCAAACCTGGCAGTTGTTGCCGACATAGGGCAGGAAGATCCATCACTACGAATAAGGTTAAGCTGACCGCCAGTGCTTGCATCTCTCCTCCCGTTTGTTCAGAAGGTCCAGGGTTCGCTGGCACTGAATTCCTGCCCTTGCCCAAACTGAGGTCAAAAATGGTCGAGCAGAGGCGCGGTCAGCAATTTTTCGGACGCTTTCCCATGAGCTGCTGACGTTCGCATCTGGTACTAGTCCCACAAATATATTGGCCATTACATCAACCATGATATTAACCAGTATGAACCAGGTAGACCCACCCAGGACTATACCACGCCAACATCTGGGACACAGACTCCCAGGACGAAGGCTGGGGTTGGCATTTGCCACACATAGTGTGAATGAGTGTATTCTATGTATATATATATATATAATAATATGTCATTACACACACACACGCACACACACACACACTCTCTCTCTATCTCTACATATATATATATATATATTACATACATACGTACGTATACGCATCCATCCATCCATCCATCCACATACATACATACATACATACATACAAACATACAAACATACAAACATACAAACATACAAACATACATACATACATACATACATACATACATACACACATACACACATACACACATACACACATACACACATACACACATACACACATATACATATACATTTACCTTTACCTTTACATACATATACATATACATATACACATACACATACATACATACATACATACATACATACATACATACATACATACATACATACATACATACATACATACATACATACATACATACATACATACATACATACATACATACATACATACATACATACATACATACATACATACATACATACATACATACATACATACATACATACATACATACATACATAAATACTACCTACCTACATACGTACATACATACATACATACATACATACATACATACATACATTGACATGCATACATTGACATGCATACATTGACATGCATGCATTGACATGC
>CAMXCT020000785.1:0-15000 GCA_947184155.2 Cladocopium goreaui | reverse complement strand
TCAACCATAGGACCATAGTCATTCGTATTTAGTCAATACAAACCACATACTTACACCATGTTGCACCCCATTTTGTCGGTTTTTGCCGGATATTTGAAATTGCCGTGCTATGTAGGGTTTGTGCAACTGTCACCATCGCCTCCACCATCCCATTCCCCGCCCGCGACGGAGCAAACACCAGTGGATTTGTGGACAGGCGGCTAGGATGCAGAGGGAAGCAGAAGAGGCTCGGATGAGTTTTGGAAAGGTATTCAGACTCACCACAACTTTAAGTGACGTCTTCTTTCTCTTTTGTTTTGCATTTTTTCAAACTTGTCAAGGCAGAAATGAGGCGACAGCAAGAAGCACAGGCAGCAGCACTTCAGGCAAATCGAGAATCAATCGCTGCAACCAATGGACCCTCCTGATTCGTCAACACATGAAACCACCTGCGAGGGCCTGCTTTGTGGGAGCTCTTTTGCCAAGTTTTTGCAGTGAGCACTGGTTGAAACACCAGCCCTTTTGCTAGCTTTTTTGCCTAGCGAGCAATGGGCAGGCTGCAAAGATGAGAGCCATCCAAGAACAGGTACAGTGAATGGAAGTGAATGGATGTGAATGGCATGTGGAACGGCTTTCACACATTCGCCTATATAGTTGGTAGCATTCGGGTAATATTATAATTTATAATTTTCATGAGCTGAGATGGCGTTCTGCTTCCGATTGGGAGGCTACAAGATGGCCTCAAGAACGATCTCAAGAGGCCTATGGAGTTTGCGGGGGCTTTACAACTTTGACGGACTTTGATGTGATGCCAATCGATGTTTTTTCTTAATCGCTTTCTAGTCATCGGTTTGCAGATTCAGTCATCGCGGTCACGGGGTCGCTCACGCATGCGTTTTGCAGGGTCGCTCACGCATGCGTTTTGGGGTCGCATACGCATGCGTTTTGCTTCATATGTGGCGTTTTGCTATCTAGAAGTGTGCATAGCGGTGAGGTCGCACAAGCATGCGTTCTCACATACATCATATCATCAAAGGAAGTTGGGAAGCAGTTACGGACAAATAGAATTGTGATGAAGGGTGGTGTGAAACTTTACACTACATAACAATACATCACAAAAGAATTGAATAGAATTGACCTTGATGAAGGGTGGTATGTGGCGCATGCATGCGTTCTCACATACATCATATCATATCATATCTCCAACGGGGATACATAGCACCGACACACAGCAACACAGAGACGCGACGCATACATACACACGTACCTACATTCATGCACACAGATGTATGTACATGAGTCGCTATGTAGCATACTTGCTTCATCCCTTCATTGTATTTTTCATTCATATATATGACTCTTTACGGTGAGACCCCGGCAAGAGTCTATAAAATATGTGAATATATCCCATCATTGTTACGGTCACTCATATATATGACTTTACAGGGAGCTGGGAACGGTGAGACCCCAGCAAGAGTCGATAAAATTTATCAATCCATCTCATCATCACGCTAATGTCTTGACGCTTTGCAGTCTCTTGTATTTTTCACACATGCATACCTTTGTACATACAGAGACGCAGCAGTACAGACATACACACACACACACCGACAAACATACCTACACGTATAAACGCACACCAACATACATGAAAACAAACACACACACACACACGTACAGACAATAGTTGAAAAACAGTGCATTTCTGCATCTTGGCGTTAGGTTCGCGTGCGTGGTGCGCTAGAATCCCAGACAATAGTTCACTTGTACATTTGGAGAAAGGTGTCAGAGAACGGAGTAAAGAAAAAAGAAGGTCCGTTGTAGAAGACTTGGGCCGATGAGCGGGGGAAACGCAGCAGCAGAGAGAGAAAGGAGCACAGAATGGAGCACAGCCAAGCTGACAAAGAGCCCTATGCAGACTCCCGTTTTGGAGGATTTGGGCAGCTGAGCGGCCTAGACGAAGCACCCTATAGAGAGAAACCACATGGGGAGGTCCATTTTGCCGGATTCGGGCAGCCCAGAGGGCAACACGGAGCACGAGACGCACTGCCAAGAAGACAATGAGCATAACAGCGGAGAAGGTTACCCTAACCCACCCCACACCACCCCACCCCAACCAAAGCCCGACCCCAGCTCAGTGCGTGTGTTTGCAAGCGAAACTGAACGTTATTACCCCACCCCACCCCACCCCACCCAACCAAAGCCCGACCCCAGCTCAGTGCGTGTGTTTGCAAGCGAAACTGAACGTTATTACCCCACCCCACCCCACCCCACCCAACCAAAGCCCGACCCCAGCTCAGTGCGTGTGTTTGCAAGCGAAACTGAACGTTATCCCCCCTAACCCCTGTCCCTTGTCCCACCCCTGTAACATAAAGTGGTGTGTGTTCATGGTGGTTCTGGGTTGATTAATGAACACACGTGTGTGTGTGTGTACCATCTGAACAGATGTAAAACTTCTGATTGGTTTTCACTAATTTGCAGGGGGTGGATGCATGGTCTGGCAGTCATCCACCAACGAAGACACTGCCTTTCCATGGTGATATCGATCTGGGACGCCAGATCGACGTACCTGCCAATTTGCAGATCAGTTTCAACTGTTGATCAAGCTGTTACACTGCGTTGTTTCGAATCTACACGGTTGCCACAATCTGTATTGCATGCATCAGAACCTTCCTCAGATTTTCGCCGAAACCATATCGCCGACAGTATTATGTTTTTTGACTTATTTTCGCCGAGACCCTGTCGCCGACGAACTATGGGTTATTTTGGGAAACAATCGCCGAAACATTATTTTGGATTTCCACATGCTGGTCAAAACTCTATGGAATCTGGTTATGACTACGTTTGACAATTTCGGATGCCCTACATCGTTTGCGAGAAGTACCTCATGTGGCTCTTTTATTCATCTAAATAATCTAGGCTGGTTTGCATGTTTCAGGATTCAGTTCCTGCCGGATCATATAATGATCCATTCTTGTCTAGTGTGATTTCCATGGTGGCTCCGACATGGTGCCATGGAGCCATTGGAGGCAACCCTCTTCAGGGTGAGTGTTGACAGACTTGAATTCTGAATTTACACTTTTCAACTCAGTAATTCATTTAAGTAAAGTGCAACAGCCAGCCTTTCGGTTATTCGCCTTTTGTGATGTCCCGCCGCTCCTATTGTCCCAGGGACCCCAGTGCTGCGTTCTTTCAAGGGAAGCCATTCCGAATGTTCTGAAACCTCCGTTTTTTGCAGCTGCTTTGCAACACCGTTGCATCAAATCATGACAGAGAAATCAGGCAGGCACACGACTTTCAGGTGTGGTGATCCTTTCTTTTGATGGTTGTCTGGTGAGGTGAAACATATTGTGCACCTAATTCGTTGGAACTTGAAAGCTGTTTTATGCCATTGCGGCACGACTTGACCACGGTCCCGGTGCAGGGAATAATTGCACGATTTTGTAGGTAGTTAGGGACTGAATCCTGTATGTGAAACTTTTTACAATTGTCCACTTTTGTTTTGACCTACTGAAGCGATGCATCCGTGGAACACTCCAACATCATGGCCTGCCCACCACAGCCTTCGAACCCATCTTCGACGTGGCCGCAATCGACACCGAGTGCACATTTATTTGGACATCCCTCGGCTTTGCATCCTACATGGTCATCCTCCGCTTCGCTCATGCCGTCTACATCCGCCCCAACATCGTTGCCGTTCACCTCATTGACTTCGGCTCCTCATGCAGTACCAGGTCCACAACTTGTACCCACCATGCCTTCACCTTTGGCTCCTGAACCAACTATGGTACACACCGCTCCGTCGACTTTTCCATCTCCTATGGCACCTACCGCTCCACCCGCGTGGCCTTCCACTTCGGCTCCATCCCCTACATCGACTACACCACCTACATCGACTATGACACCGACTCCTTTGCCCAGTTCTCCATACCCACCTCACCACATTCAACCTCCATTACAGATGGACGCATCGACGATCCCTCCAAATGAGCCTTCACCACGGCCCCCAGCAGTCAAAGCAGCTCCCAGGCATCGCTCTGACAAAAGACCGGATCGACCGCGCAGACCAGCTCCGAAAACCCCTCCTCACGCTACACCATCGACACCTCAGACAGCACCGACTTCATCCGTTCCACCTGAACTTGCATCCCTGGGTTCCACCGCACAACAACTGGCCGAATCTGTTCGACTTATCCAAGCTCAGCAACTATTACTCATGGATTCTCAACGGGCACAAGAACAACGTCAACTCCTTCTTCAACAAGATGAACATCCACCGAATCCTACACCACAGATACCGCCACCTACACCTACACCACCACTGATCGCCACGCCTCCACCTGCACCAAAGGCCAGACCCACCGAACCGGACGTTCAGGACCATCGCATTGTCCCAGCTCCAACCATCGCTCCTCCTCACCAACCACACGGTCCACCACCACCAACACGCCGACCACGATCCCGAACTCCAAGATCACGTTCCCATCGACCTTCTGTACATTCCTATCGCCTTCGCCATTCTCCTCCACGTACAGAGCGACCTCGTTCTCCTCTCCCTCGTCATCGATCATCTACGAAACCCGACAAGAGCCGCAGAACACCATCTCCATACAGACGACGCTCACCACCACGACGCCGCTCTCCTGTGGTCCCTCGACGTCACCGCTCCCATCCACGCCCACGCTCCGCGACACCACGTCACCGATCCCGAGGCCGTGAAGTCATACTTCGACCTGCTGCAAACCCATCCAATCCGAACTACATTCCTACTCCTGATGCTGATGACACCTGGGGTACATGGAACGAAAGCCACTACAACGACGCCTACGACCACCACACTGCTCGACCCAATTCTCCTACTGATCCACCACCATCGGAACCACAAACCAACCCACCAACCCACACTTCAGCACCACTCGGCGCGGTGTCCTTCCGAGTTCCGGACGGCGACAGTGAAAATTCTGAGGTTGCTGATACCATTTCGCTCACCAAGTTTGACACGAATGACATCGACCTCGATGAAATGGTGGCGGCGGCCAATGACCCCCATAGAGTTCGATGCCTGACCGAGCTTGGCCCCGATCATGTTGTTCCTCTACGCCAATCATTGACCCCGGCTATCTTGCAGCTCTTCAACCAGTTTGTGGACGCGATGTTCGAACAATTGGCTAAACCATACCGCACCGTCAACAACCATCGTATTTGGATCAAAGCCAGCCAAGCCACCGTCAGGAATATTGCCAGAGCCTTTGCACAATCCGACTTACTGGACATCGAACTTGCAAAGCAAACACAAGCCTTCTATATTGAACCAGAGAACTTGCTGACCATCACGGTTCCCACAGGATTGAAGAAGAAACCAATCTACCGTGGCGAACACATGGGCACCTACCTGATCTACCACAAGACAAGTTGGGAATCAGTTGCCAAAATTCTTGCTGAAGACTGCATCCGCCCGGCAACTTGGACAAAAAACGAAGCCGGTATACCGACCCAATACCCGTGTTACGGGTTCTTCGGAATGTCCTCTGAGATCGCAGACACCGACAACCTACCCGGCTATGCTGTCAGGATTTGTACCTCTCAGCTTTACAAAATAGGCAAAGGACAAAACCCATCAGGCCTGCTGGCCATATGCCGCTCACCCAAATGCATCCGTGCCCTAGCTGGAGGAAATGACCAAATCCAACGCTTGTGCAACCTTGTGGGCATCGCCAAGGGCAAAGACAATGCAATGGCTATGAACTCAAGCGCTGCATCTATATGCTACGTCGCCTCCACTCACCAGGTTTTCCCGGGCTTGATCACACACCAGACTGCGGAGACCAATGCACCTTCGGAACCTCCTGATGATTCTGCACGTCCAGCACGACTTGACCCTTCTGCCGACGCCCCAGAACCTTCGGAGCCGGCCCCGGACGACTCTCACAATACACCGAGCCGCCGCGAGACTGCTACCTCTGGCTCCCGGGACTATGCTCGCCGATCTTGGCATGACAATGCTGCTTGGGACAATTCCCCCTACAGCCGCCGAGATCGCCGATCCTCATATTATGACGACCATTCTCGCGACCAGCACCATGAAGGCCGACCTCGTTCTCGACATTCGACCCACCACTCCAAATCTCGTTGGTGAATTCTTTGCCCTTGAGGAGTACCAGAACAAGTATCGACTATTCTACGTCGGCGATCCAGTGAGCCTAGTGGCCCTGCCCGATTATTTTGGAGTAACAATGCTTCTCCCGACATTCGGTACTGCTGCCACTTCTTCCTCAAAAGGTTTGTGACTCGCTGCATGCTCATATTGTGGATCCTTGCGCAAGATTCGTTTTCACCTTATGTTTCACACACTGGAACCTCGTATTATGTTTCACTTTTTCACTCGCACACTATCCTTGTCTCACCCTGACATTTCTCGCAGCTTTCATTCGGCAGTTCGAGCGCATTTTGACCTATTGTCTCGTGACCCTCTCTACCTCATGGCGTCCCAGGACCTGATCTCCCAATACAGCGCGGATATGAATGGAATTCCTCCTTCCCAGCCGGATCGCTCGCGCACACCACCTCGTCATCCACATGGTTGGCACCAAGCAGTACCGGCGTTCCGTGGCCCGATGCACTATGCCATGACGACCCATCGACCCTTTTGGAACCCATCCGGAATACCGCCTCCACCGCCTACGTCTCCATCGTTCCCAACACGCCCACCATGGACTTCGCCTACGGCACCTTTTCCGCCCACGCCGCCTCCGAGCTCACAGACACCCCCCAACAACGCCAGTTTTGCACCTCAACGTCACCCTTTTACACCGAGATCACCGAGACCTATGTCATCCCCAGGAGCTAGTTCTTCTGTCAACGAAGGATATACATGCAGACCAATTGAAATCCCACCAGTTGAGAATTGGAAACCTGATGTCGACTTCCACGACTCCAACAAGATCAATGGTTTGGACTTCCCTTCTAGAATCCGACAGAGCAGATTTTCAAGCTACAAGGACATTGAAGGGATGGATCCTTTACAAGTCCCACTCTGGAAGTTCTTGTACCAGGGCTTACACAATACTTGGCTTCGCCGAGTTGCATACGGAAGAGAAACCTTCGTCCTTCCTTTTGACAACATAGGCACTACAGTATTTGTGGCCGAATTGGTATCACAACTACGCACTCGCAATGTAGACTCGGACAAACTCGCTACATTCCGAGCTCGTTCAGCAGGCCAATGTCTCAACCAAAAGGAGGCCACCCAAAACATGGCCAAAGATGTTGCTCAACTTCTCCAATCTTGGCTCCCGACTCAACCTTCTGCTGACGTGGCCAGCCAACAACGCATTCTTGAACTGGAGGCAGAACTGGCCAAGGTCAAATCGGCCGCTACTACCTCACCAACTACTGCACCTCCGGGCTCCACTCCAGCCACGACACCGATTGGACGTGCACTTCAAGGACAACCTGCCGCGTCTACGACCTTTGAACCCTCAACTCTGCTTATTTCTCCGGGCTCCGTGAACACTTGGCTCGTTGACAACCAACCCACATCATTGTCGGACACTCAATACACCAAGAGGTTGAAAGCTTTGAAGCTACCACAGCCCAAACAGGACATCCTGGAGAAGAACTTGGAAAAGGTCAATGAATGGTGGCAAAACCAACCCGATGATGCTTCGAAAACTATCCAACGCGCAAGCGTGGCTATGGGTATCGACCCTTGCAAACACAAGGAGGCCTCCACGGATGAAGTAGTCCTCAAGGTCATGACGGTGGCGTTATTGATGCAATCCTGACTAGCAGCATATTTGAAAGCACCTGGCTCAAAAGCAGCCAACATTATGCGAACTTTGGCCGTGGCTCATTCCTGTATTCTTGTTCTCGCACTATTGACTCCTTTCACGTTGTCCCCTTCTGTTGATGTCTTTTTTGCTTTTCGGATGCTTCAAACAGTATTGATGGGCCAATATGTATTGTTACATCCACGGGCCAATCCGAAACTCCAAGCCTTGCTAAAAGGCACTCCGATGCAGAGTATTTTCTTTTGCAGATCCTGGGATGACTTGTCTGTCGCTCTCCAATGTTTCAAGCATCCCCAGGCGGTGTATATTCGTTTCTGCCACATTGCGAATTTTCAACCTAAGTTTTACATTGGCTCCACGTCCTCATTTGTTTTAGACCGCGAACACTCTCGCTATCGGAAATTTCTGCAAGTGCACCAACATAAATTCGTGCTGGCCGAAGTAGCCCTACGGTTTTGGTGTAGATTTGACAATTTCTGGATGTGGTCTGTTTTCCCGATCTACACCAATAAATCCAACTTTTGGGCCTTGGAACAGGCCTTAATTCAACTGTGGCAACCTCGATTGAACACTCCGTTCATTTACCAGTTTTTCAACTGCCGAAAGGGACTCATTGCACGTACCAAATTTTCTGCCTCTCGGCAATTTGGAACATTCTCCTTGTGGCGGAAGCTTCGTTGGCGATCTACACCCCATCATGTTCGACACGCTCTTCACAGTCCTCTCTTTCATCGACGAGTACAACTCTGGGAGATTATCCAGGATTTGGGCAGTAACTCCGTTCGACGCTTCCACATGGAGAAGAGATTACGATCCAACGAAATTGGAGTTCAAGGCTGCTATTTTATTCGACGTCTTGCCAACAACCTCGGAGAACCCCAAAGATCGTACGCCGTCAATGCCGTTGACCGAGCTTTGACCTTCTGGAAAGCCAAACGAGTCAGAAAACCGGTTCCTCTTCGTGCGCCTTGGCTACTATGCCCCAACTGGACTCGGGATCTTCGACGCCTACTCACCTCCCACGTTCATCAAACCCGACACTACAACACCACATTGCAGACTCCTTCCACGGCGATTGTCTTCACAAAGTTCCCCTCGGTGATGGATAGCTTGTGCAATCACAAAGAAGCCGCTACCAAATGGGCTGACGGCGAAACCCCAAAGTGTGCCTGTGATGCCTTGCGACCTCATGCTCTTCGTGGTCTCCCACCCGATCAACACCTGGTCCTTGACGGCGACAACCTACATTTTGATGATGGCCCACACACATCCATTGCGACTGGTTCGCTTCAAAACAAAATCTTCCCACCTTCCAAAGAAATCCAGACATCGCTTCGCCTGGCTTTGCGGACATGGACTACCCGACACTCCCTCCCTTCCTTACAAAAGCCCCATATTGATGAGCTTTGGCATCGTTCTATTCAATCCCACTACCACACACTCAACAACCACATCACTCACAAAGACATCAGCCGTTTCAAACGTCTTTTTCCAGAAGCCGTCTTCCACAACGAGGACAAGCGAGCCACATCCCTACGAATCTACTGCCCCGTGCTCTACTTCCAGTGCCTCACTACCACCTTTGCCGACCCGTTGGTATTTCGCAAATTGGAGCAAAGCCCGAGCGACATCATCGAGCGGACCGTCGCCGAGATCAATCGCCATTTTGGCAATTCATACCCATGGGCACTTGGTGCTGGACGAGATCTGCCGAACGCCTATGTTCTACCCAAAAGGAAAAAACAGTTCAAGGCGGGACGACCTATTGTCAGCTTCTTCACGGCACCTTTCCGACCTATGTTGAACTGCACCGCCAAGCTGATTTACAACCTTCTACCTCAAGCGTTTCCCCACAACCTGGCCAGGGGTGATGTATTCGATCTCATCAAGCTCCTCAAGGACACTGACTTTGATTCGCTCCCCACTCCACGAATACACAACCAAGATCTTGCGGGCTTTTTCACAAGCATTGACACGGACCGCTTCATCGTGAGCTGGCGACTGACCCTGCAGTTCCTCTCGCCCCTCATGAATACCGCCCCCGATGAGATCATCTCCGTGAAGGCAACTCCGGGCAACAACACAGGGGACGTAGTAAAAGGCCGCACATGCCGTACACTCAATGTGACCAGGAAGATCTTCATTCGGGACATTGAACGCATCATCCTTATGTCCTTGAAGATGACTCAATTCTCCATCGGCACTAGGGTTTTTGAACAAATCCGAGGATCCCCTATGGGCTCCCCACTGAGTCCAGCTTTGTGCATGATGGTTGTCGCACTGTCCGAAGAAATCTGGTACAAAACTTACCGTACCACCCTCAGCAACATGGATCTTACAGCTCGCCTCCTTCGCTATGTGGACAACAGATTGTGCTTGTCGGACCCCAGCTGGGACTACGAAATTTGCTTCGCCAATTTCCTCCACCCGGAGTTCTACGGCCATCCTATCATTTTGGAAACCGAACCGGACCAGGAGTTCTTGGGCTTTTGCATCGAGTTCGAGCCTTTTGCCCTCCGCTACAGCCCTCCACGCGACTTCAACCAGGTCATGGCGCCATTCTCCGCATCACCTTTGGCCGTCCAACTTTCAGGCTTTGTTTCACGATTATTTCTGGTCGCCAAATGTGCGCACCCCACACACAGATCAGCCGGTTTCGCCGAGTCCGATCTCTTCGCTGCTGCCAAGCCGATTCGTCAATATTTACACGTTTCCTTATTGTGGTAAAATCCTGAACTGTCTTGCCGCTGACGCTTACGTTTCACTGCTCACACCTTGCTGAAAGTCTCACCCCTTTGGACCTTATTTGCATCTATTTGATCACGGAACAGTGCTTTTCCAGCAGGCTTACCCTCAAACTCGGCTCCATTTACCTGTTGGCCCATACTTGACGCATTGTCATGGCTTCCTCGTCTCCTACGACGTCAATTCCGATCCAAGAACCAGTGTTTCTTCAATTTCTTCATGATGTTCACCATGCTTACCTTCTACTACATCGAGCAATGGCGCTACTACCACCCACTCTCATTCCCAACATTGAACCTACTCCTCTTCCCAGTACAGACGTATGGAATCAACCTGATGGCCTACGACCACACTATTCGGACCAGACCAATGCCTTCATTGACAATGCCCCATCCCATCGCCGGATCTGGAAGAAGAAGAGACACTTATGGATGAACTGGTGGAAACCCATCTTCCCGAGCCGCACCAACATGTTGCTGCTCCGCCTCCTGATGTTTTACCTGCACCTTCGAAGCTTTCTACTAGAACGCCATCACCGCCAAGTCGCAAACAGAAAGCCAAATCTGCTCCAAAGGCTCCAGCCAAGCGTCGTCGCCGCCGTGACCAATCCCGATCCCTCTCCTCGAGCCCATTATCACTCTGGACCTCTGAAGACAAACAGAAACTACGCACTCTGAAGGTTGACGAAAAATCTCGATTTTCATGGAAGGTGATCTCGACCAAGATGGGCAAGTCTGAAGAAGATGTTCGCTCTATGTGGAATAAGATCAAAGACCAACTTAACTTGGCTGACCATTGACATATGCGAATCACAAGGAAAAGGTACGTTGCGGTACGGTATTACTGTTTCACCAACCCGTTGGCCTTCATTTTGGGAATTTTCTTCTTGTTTATCTTCAGAACCTTGGACGCTGTTGTCCCATTGAATTCTGACACGTCGTATCACACAACCCGCCAGCCATTTATTATGTCTCTCCGCGTTCACCTGGACCGCTATTGCCAACAGCGAGCTATGTCCCACGAGAGGATCTCACCTACACGACGCTCACGCTCTCCAACCAGGACGTCATCTTCCGCTATGGGCTCTACGTCATTCCGGCACCCACGCAACCGGTCTTCGCCTCCGACACCTCACCGACCGGTTATTTTCCAGTTGGACCTGAAGCCGATGCAACAACTGGCCGTACGCAACCCTTATTACAACATCTTGACCCCCAATGTCGCGGGCAACCTTCCTACGGCCACCTATGACAGCTTGTTCCAGACGTTCAAGGTCATCTACCCGGACTATGCTCGCAGTCATTTCGTTTCAGACCTCAAAACCGTAGTCACCGACACACTGCTACAACGCTGGTCCATACACCTACCAGCATCGGAGTTCTACATGATGATTGACACCGATCAAGGAGCTCAGATGCTTGACGACCTTCCTCATTCTCTTCTGGATGTTTTGAATTGGTTCTACCCGAGATGGAAAACTCATCAACATCTCGATGCCTTCACGACCCGCGAGTGTTCTCCGTTGCTGCTGACACCACATCCAGATGCACAAGACACTGGCTTTGCTGTACATGTTCAAGTGATTCCCCGTGGACATCCATTCGTCACGGCCACCCGATACACTAAAGCCGCTGAGTGATTAGCTGTCTTGATGGATCTTGAAACGGCTCACGTCTATGAGGAAAAAGACCAACATTCGTTGTGATGTCCACCACCCCGGTTCTGATTTTCCCTTGTGTCATCCTTTTCTCGTTTTCCAGTGGGTGATATTCGTTATTTATTCCTTCATCATTGACCTTCCCCACGGCCTTTTGGCTTCAGTTTAGTATTTCCCGCTATCATATTCTTTTGATCGTACATGATGACCTCCAACACGGATGATCCTGCTCGATTGGTCTCGCACGGTTTACCACCTACATCCATACATGGCCTTGCCTCACACTCGCCACCGGATGATCCCACCTCGGCATCCTATATTCCTCGTGCAGCGAGAATGATTCCGACCTCTACCACTGTCCACTCCGTCTTCATCAAGAAGCTGAGCTATCCTTTGTCTAACCGTTCAGATGAACTTTGGATCGTGGAAAGGACACTTGATGGTCTTGAAACGTGGAAACCAGTGGAAACATTCCTGGAGAACATGCACCTCACCAACGACCAGGCAACCTTGCGCACTACAGCTAACCATTGGCGCAGATACTATGATGTACCAATTCAACCATCATCCTCCTCCCCTACGGCAACTACTGTTCCCGTTTTACCACACCCTGAACATTCCAACGTCCATGTCTCACAGCCGTACGAAGCGATACCGGACCACCTCCATATTTTACAGTCATGCTGGGGACGCTCCGCCCAACACCATTCTCAAGGAACCACTACCTCTTTATATTGGCCACCTTGGCGGTCTACACCACCGTCTTCCCCACCGGCAACCCTACACCGTACTGTATATCTCACTCGCCCCGCTGTCCCTCCTCAACAAGTACATGGTCCGTTGGATGCGAACGATATTGACCCGATGGATATGTCGGATTCAAGTGTGTAATATACCACATTCTTTGTCGGCGGAAAAAAGACCTGTGATTCATCGTCTCTTTGTGTGACCATTTACTAGGTACACCGTTTCTCTTTTATTTCTAACACTTTGTGCTTGTTCCTGTGGCTATTCCAACCCATTTTGCAGCTTGGGCTTTGCGCTTTATCCTCGATACTTCACATTCGACGCGATGGCTCGTTCTTCTCGACCCAATCCATATCGCGCCACATCTACGATTGAGACACCGCTTGGTACACGAACCGTTGGGTGGATTGCTGGACATCGAGGCCTCCCTGGTGATGTGAACCCTCCTCCAAACAGACCTGTCCTTATCTTGGTTGACTTCTCTCCCTTACAGGCATTGACTCACCGAAGCAAACCTGACCGTGAACACTACATGGCTCTGGTGAACTCCAATTTTAGACATGTCAGTGGCTTTGAACTTGCAGCTTTGTTTACCTGGTCACGTCAGATGGAACCAGTTGAAGCCGGCCTCATCCCAATTGCCGAACTCCGCTTTTGTATCTCCAAAAGATTGAGGTCCCAATGGGACATCCAAATTGATCCCTCGAACCTGGAGTTTCGCTTTTGCGACTTGGACGGTGATACATTCCAAGTTTCCAATGATATGACGGTCTTGCAGCTTTTGGAGGCATACCGACCTGAGTGGCGACTTCGGCAGTACAATTCCCGCGAATCCTCTTTCCTCATCCCGGGTACCAGACAGCCTTTCGTACTACGCTTGAAATGCTACAAAATTAGCTCCGGTGTGATCCTGCCCTGATGCACTAGCCGGCCAAAAAAGACCATGCTACAGGGTTTTTCAATTCCTCCTTGACACCCCACTAACACAAAGGATTTTTCGATTTCTATTTTATTTGACTTGGAGCTGTGGCTTCTCCGTCGCAACTGACCCACTTGATTGAGGACTGGATTTCACCTTTTTCATTTTTGTGAATATTATCAATTTCGGGATTGGCTTTCTTCTGCAATTCTTGATGCTTCAGCCGTTGTTGCACTATTTCTCGTATTTGTGACAGTTTCACCCATGGAACACAAACGAGACGCGACCGTGGCGGGCTTGTCTTGGCCTGCGAACTCTACTCGGGGACTCGCTCCTACCGACCCAGTTCAAGTACCAGACGCCTCGACTTCTGCACTATGTCACTCAGGAGCTCCCGACACTACGACCAACCCTACTCCGGCACCTTTGGTAACTGACAGTACGGCACCTGCTACGGGTACACTGGCCCATTCTGATACATATTCAGGACCAGCACCTCCTGGCGTTCCATTTCCGACAGACTCAAGTTCTACACACAACTACTTCCATCGTGCTCAGTTCTCTTCTCGCGTGGTTCACCAGATCCAATTCAAGGTCATTACCCACTCCAACAACACCAGGGAGCTATTCATTGAAGAAATTCCTTTGTTAGGGCATTCCCGATGTCGCGACCCTGAACACTATTTCTATGGTCTCTCCGGCAACTGGGAGTGGTCCCTGCGCTCAGCGGACTATTGGCGACATCATTTTGAGATTCCCCTTGTACATGGACACCATCCTTTTCACAATGTGCCCATTGAGACGACATCTCCTGGAGATGAACCAAGGCTGACCACCCGGATCCATGAATTAGCCAAAGATCTATCTGACACCTTGAAGGCTGCTACGGCATCGGGGGAATTCGATCAGACTTGGGCGATGGTTGAACGCATGAGCTTCCACGATGCTATGGAAGTCCTTCTACAAGCTCCGAATTCCTCTTCTGACTGACGTGACCGCCCTTTTGTACATTAGGTTATTACAGGTTCACTTTCACTGGTGTCTTGCCGATTCCGCCAGCGAAGTTCTTCCAAAAAACCGACCTCGCTACATGCGAGGTGTGTGTGTGTGTACCATCTGAACAGATGTAAAACTTCTGATTGGTTTTCACTAATTTGCAGGGG
>CAMXCT020000784.1:153381-210629 GCA_947184155.2 Cladocopium goreaui | reverse complement strand
TGTCAACACATTCAAGCTGCATATGCACTTAGAATGCAACTATTTTCTATATACAAACACGTTTTCTTATTAGTACATACAGTTTTGGAATGGGTGGCATATAAGTCACCTATGCCCTTAAAGACACAAGTTTTGTGCATTTTTTCCGCATATGCACTGGGATTCTTCCAGGTTTAAGCAGCTCAGTAACAGCTCTTTGCTTAAAATATTTGTTGATCAAAAGAGTTGGCAAACTCCAAGGGCACTTCCATTTCCCCCACTTCCATTTCCCCCTTGCCTCAGAAAATGTGTTTTCCTGCGTATTCCATGGTAATTTGCTGTGGCACTGCAGATGTAACGGCAGACATTGTAGTGCCATACATGACTGCTGACTGTGGGTAAAACTTAAACTATGCCAGTAAAGGTTCATCATGATAACCAGAAGGGCATGAAACCAAGTGAAAGAAACGCTTAAGCAACCTTTCCAAACAATTGTATCTCTATGCTGCCTTGCTTGTGCATTGATGCAACGAGTTACCATGAAGTATGCAAAAAAATATTGCACTTTCTTGAGCAGGGAGAGCAAATTGGAAATTGCACTTCCATATGCTACACCGCTACACCAGTTCCACTGGAACTGCCGTGTCAACCAAAAGGCGACCTGGCAGTCTAATCTCAAAGATCACCAATGCTAGAGTCCACTCGTCTCCTCATCGAAGAGTCCACTAGACTTGGCTTGCCCAGAGCTAGACGAGGAAGTGCTGCTTGAACTTCTAGCTGATGAAGAACTCTTGTCCTCCTTTTTTTCTTCTACCCAATCAGCTTTGTTCTTCTTCTAACATCCGGGTCCATGCCAGTCCCGCTGTAGATCACCTCCAAATCCTTTTGGCCAATCTCTCGCATTGACTCCTCATTTTTGGGACATTTGGATCTTCTCCCCTCTTCTGCCTTTTGCTCCCCTTCTTCCTCTTCTTCTCCTTTTTCTTTGGACTTCGACTAGGTCTCCGCTCACCATCCTCTCGTCTTTGGGCCCCTCTCAGCTTGCTAACTCATCTACCTCTGCAGCGTCTTCAACCACAGCTCGTAGATTTGTCATCCAAGGTGCCCTCTGGAGGTCCGCGGCCATGAAGGTCTTGCTATGAACTAGCAGTTCACCTGTACGGACCTGCCCACAGTCTGCATCGCACAAATGCAGGCTCACTGCCCGCTGGGCTTTCCCAGATAAGGTACGCAGAAGGTCATCCTGCGTTCCACTGACAATGAAGTTGGCAAAAAGCTGACCTCCTTGAGTCCACACTTCTGTGATCTCCCCCGCCAGGGCGACCTTCTTTGCATAATAGATTACCTCATCCATGACAATGGGACCCGACCTCCTCACCTCTGCTCAACTGGCCTTGCCGCAGGCCACCCACCACCTCACGCCGGCTCACAGGGCTCCCAATTCCAATGGTGATGGAGAGTCACGGTGGCGGAGGAGAAACCACCGGAAGCAGCCACCACACGGCTCACCTCGTCCCTCAGCTCTCCCTCAACCACGCGGAGTCGGCAGCCGGCGCAGTCGACGAACGAAAAGTAGCAGCCCCCCGTGCACACGCACCAAATCACAGATGCGCGGAAGGGCCGCAAATAGGGCACCGGCACGTGGCCAAGTGCCCCCACATCTAACCCTGTTGTTATGCATGACGCTCGCAACTCATGTGAACAGCTGACACAATGGCACACCGCCTTTTTACACTGGGGGACTTCGTCGCTCTGCACCGTACGGTGGGTAGGCTATGCATCAATTGCAGATGCGAAAAAGCCACAGCTGCAATGGAAAAAGTTGACAAAAAGCTCGAAATCCTAGGAGCGAAGATCAAGATCGACAGGTGGAGGTCGAGCATGGCGTTGCCAATGGACATGGAGCGTTCGCATTAATTGACACAGCAGGCGTAGTTTCTGGATTTGAAGTTCAGTCAAAGTGGCTCGAAGTTGTTGAGCGTCAATGCGAAGTGGAAGCTCAGCGACGGCCATGTCCATGTCGGCCAAATCATCGGCCATATCTTGAACGTCATAGATGAGATCGTGAGGCTCCTGGATGTTGCCTTCGAGCGCAAAGAGCGGCAGCAGCAAGGTCTGAAGTGACACAGGCTGAGGGATGTGTATCAAAGCCATCCAGAACTACAAGTAGATACAAGTAAAGAAAAGTCAAAGACATGAAGTGAACTGTCAAAACATGAAGTGATTGTAGCGGGCTGTCTGTCAGAGTCAGGGGGGAGACTGACGGGGACATGAAACATGAAAGGAGTGGGGGGGGTTTTTGTTTGATTTTTGGCCGCCACTTGACCCAAAAACAAACAGTGCAAAGTGTCAACCAAATGAGTTGGCGTGCAACATTTGCACTCTTCACGTCTTCTTAACAATGAAATATCATTAGCCTTGTTATGCACGATGTTCGCAACTCATGTGAACAGCTGACACAATGGCACACCGCCTTTTTACACTGGGGGACTTCGTCGCTCTGCACCTCCCCCATTCACATCAGAGGGACAAAGTTCTAAGGTTTGCAGAACATCACTGACATCGACATTGATTGATTGCCAGCAAAGGGTCAAGATTGGACACATTGCCCCGGGACGGGGAATCGGCCACATTAGCCGCACTGGGCACTCTCTCGTACCAAGCAAGCACACTGGTTTCTTGCTCCCAGTTCAACACACCACCAAAAATACGGTTGTCTATGCTTCCACCACCGCGACCTGACACAAGTCGAGCAAGCACAGCTTCATTGTCAACAAAGATGACGACGCGGTCATTCTGAAAGACACCTTCCGCCGGGAGAAGAGATACGCAGGCTACCAGAACAGCGAGTGCCTCTAAATCCAAGATAATCGTCTCCTTTCCAAGAGGGTTCAAAAGGGCAACTTGATCACGGTTTACTTGGGCAGAGTAAAATGACATGAGGTTGCCGTGGCCGTCATAGAGAACGGCTCCCAAACCACCAACACTATCTTCATAGCAAGCATCTGTATACAGATGAAAGACTCGACCGGTCTCTGCCAGGGCAGTTCTGGGGCCCCCAAGAACGATGCGCTCCCTGAGAAATTGGAGGCTCTCCACAACATCGTCGTCCAGTGAGGCATCGCCAACTGCATGCTCGTACTTGGAAAGTTGTTGCATGTGTAAACCCGCTACACGGCCAAAAATTTGTGACTCAGCAAATACCAGCCTTCCACGTAAAACACGCATCTCCGCAGTCGAAAGTGTCTGCCTTTCCAAAATTCCATCAATGCTGGCCACAAGGTCTTTGACCCGAGTTTCCACGTTGCAAACGGTGTACTTTCCAAGGAGGGATTCGGCCAAATCAATCTGGACACCGAGGATCCTGGCTATGGGCCCAAAATCCGCTTCCTTCTCAGACGATATACCTCCCAGCCTACCAAACGGAAAAACAATTGTTGCGCCATGTCCACATGCCTGGATTCCGCAGCAGAAGAAACCAGGTAGAAGTCGTCAAAGAAGACTGTCCAGTGCAGCTTGAAGATGGCCACACCGATGTGCCAGAGGGCATGCGACACACGACAAAAGCCCATGACCGCCGCACGAGCACCAAAGGGGAGGACCTGGCTCTGAAAAGCCTGCGACTCCATCGACACAGGATCAAGGACACAAATGTAGGCATCATCCAATGCATCACTTGACAGCGGAAGGTTCTTGTACGCCTTCCTCAAGTCAATCGTTTTCCCTTGGAGTTCTTCAGGACCAAGTAGTTGATTGTTTCACCCCAAACCTCCGGGTGAGTATGGCCGAATCAGGCAACTCATGCGAAGAGAAAGGGCCTTTCAGCCATCCCCGCTCGCACTCCTCAAGTGTAATCCGGTGAACCTCACTGGCCAGGTCCTTATCCATGCATTTCTTAGTTGACTGCCACGTTGCTGGCCTCGATATGCTGGACATCTCTCGAACTTGGCCTGGAGTAAGGGTCGCATGAAGCAACTTTTGAGGGAAACTGTTTTCTGTCGGAATTGTTCCCATGAGGTCAAATCCTCGAGCGATCTGATGCGCCAAGTCTTTGTCAGGGGAGCCCGAAGCTTGGACCAACTCCTCTGCAGGGCCAGATTTTTGCCCATAAGCATATCTTTTGCATGCGACGGCGATTTCTCTTTGCCTGAGTTTCCATCGGCACTGAGTTGCTGTGCTCTGAGTAGCCACTTGCGCATCTGCTCGGTGCAATCACAGGCATGGGACCACAGTGAAGAGCCTTTCCCACTGGTAAAGAGGTTTGCAAGAACAGGATGCACACCATCCATGAAGTGTCCCATGGGTGGGAACGTCCGGCTGCTTCTCTGACAAAGTCTGCAGGTGTCCAGGCTATTCCATATTCGGCTTCCCATTTCTCAAGGCCCTCTTCATCCCCTATCAACAACAGGGGCTTGAGATGCTTGGAATGAGGTGGCAGCATGGCAAGGGCGGAGTGACCTTGCATTCAAGAGAAATTGGCACTGTAGTGGAGCACTTTTCAGGAAGGGCTTCAAGGGCTTGTTTGGGTCCACGTATTTTGATGATGCAGGAGTATTGCCGCATCAGTGGGTGAAGCTTTTTGCCCCTGGGCTGGGATCCTGTGACAGCTCGGCTGGACGAGGTCAAGGACAACTTGTTATCCTGCTGCATTTGCGTGGGCACATCAACGACGCCCACCTCCAACAAGAGGCGGTGGCAAACTTGAGCAATGGTGTGGCACAGCGCATGTGGGTATTCAACTTCAAGTGAAGTAGCCCATTGGGCTCCAGTATGGCCCCAAGGGAGATGTGGGTGTGCTCCATCACACTGTCGGGCCGAGGCGTGAAAGGCTGGATGATTGCACAGAAATTTTGTGCTTCTTCCGAGGCGCTCCATACATGCAGCGGTGAAAGCAAACTTCGCGCAGGTCATGTAGCGATCCAAGGTGTTGAGAAAGACCGGATGTGGGCCAAAACATGGCATGCACACATGGCAACCCTTGTTGCAATCTTTTCCTGCTTCTGCGAAAGTACAACCACGACTGAGGTTAAAGTTGTAGGATATCCGCTTGCCAGACTTCAGCGTCTGGTTTAATCCGACAAGCTCCACTGGCATTTTGCCACGGTTCTTGAAGCGCCCTTTGCCCTTGCCTTTGCCATTGTTGTGGCTGGGTGTTCTCTTGGGCGACTGGTCTTTGCGGATTGTTGGAGTTGGCTTGGTTGGTTTGTCTGCAACTTTGCTCATGGGTAGAGGCATGAGGTGGAAGACTGTACTTGGGTCAGTCCGGAGCTCATCAATGGCTGCATCTAAAGGGGGTCGCCCATCAACCTGGCGCTTCAACGAGTCCACCTTCTCAGCCAATCTTACTCAACCAGCGCGATCTGCCCGCAATGCTTGTTCAATTGTGGGCGACTTGTACCCCGGAGGTGCGGCAACTAACATTGCATCCATCAAAAATCTGTGCCACCCCTCCATGCATTTGTAAGTGCAAACACCCATCAGATCGCACGCTAGAGATCTTCTTGTCAAGGCTTGAAAAATCTGGAGCTCGTTCTGCATTGGACACTTGTCTTTTCTCTCAATGTCCTTCAAGGTCAAGTGACTCCAAGCTCTTTACCGGGCTTCTCCTTGGAGACTTCTGCAGCCCGCGTAGTGAACCGATGAGGCTCCAAATACGAGGGCACGTTGTTCTCGATCATTTTTGCAACGTAATCGTATGAGGAGTGGCTGCACTCATACGGACCAGTAAGTTCCATGCCAGAAAGTTTTTCACGTTGCGCCTGAATGCGCTGCGCCCGTTCTGCAGGGACAAGTTCGGCCTTTTTTGCTGCATCACTACCTGCCAGCACATGCTTCACTTGTGCCGCGGATAGGGTTTGGGCGTCGAACATGAGCTGACGTATTGACGCCAGCTCTCCAACTGTTACCTGATCTGGATCATCATGCAAGAGGGTCTTCAAAGCCTCGTCTCCTGGCGCAGTGCCAGGCGTAGCCAAAGAGAAAGCAAGTTGAGATAGGCTGTTGATGCCTTGCCCCTGGAGTCGCTGCGATTGGCCCTCAGTCAAGCCATGCTCCAAGGCCCTCGCCGCAAATGCGGCAGTCGAATCCAGGATTGTCGCCATGACTTCAGCTACAGAAACGAGGGTTTGCAAAACAAAGTCATGGAGAAGTGATGTCAATGATCAGTATCACAGTGAAAACATTGCCTGATAAAGCACATGCTGATCAAAAGATATTTTTTTGGGCCTGTGTACACACACACACATTCACCCTTGTGCGGTCATGCTGGACATCCCATGATCGTGAATGCACATCAGTCGGTAACATTTCCGTGTGCACATGCCACACATTGGCATGACATGAGAACCATCTGTGGCAGCTGCACACGCTTTTTTTCTATGCGTGCCGAGCTCGCTTCACAACAGCCCCAAGGGTCCGGGCTTGGGCGATCATCACGCACACCACGGGCTCTGCGTTCGCACTGTTGACACTTCATAGAATCAACATCCAGCAATGTGCAGCATCGATAGTCTTTTGTAAGTTGCTGACCACACAGGAAGGAGTGGCCGAACAAGGACAAGGTGCCTTTGAGTCCCTGTGCTGGTAAATTTTTACATCAGGCCGGTCACTACAGGCTTGTGCAGCTGGCTCAGGATCCAAGGCAACTGCATGCGGTTTTGCATTGTTCTCTACAACCTCATCCAGGCAACTGTCCTCGCTTGAGTCAGAGGACGATGATGAAATGTCATCTCGAAGGCTCTCCGTCCTCGCTGCCTCCGTGCGCTCATACTCAAGTTTTCTCAGCGGCCCCAAGTGGTGTGGCGACATCTTGGACTGAGTGTTCACCGAAAGGGGAGTCCCCAGGAGGCAAGTTGGCCACCGGCAGTGGGACATCAGTGACTTGGCCCGCTTCAGGATCAGGTCGTTGGATCATTCCCGATCGGGTGCCGTCAGGCCTAAAATGGCCATTCCTGATGTCCTTGAACATTGCTTCCAAAACTCTGAGTGGGGCGGACTGCACGTCTCTCGCATACACCTTAGAGGCGGCCTTGTTCGTCTGGTGGTGTCCAAGCACCAACCTGGTGTCTGGGTCGGCCCCATACTTGGCCAGCATGGAGAGCGTGGTTGCTTTGCAGCCGTGTCGTGTAAACTGGCAATCATCAAAACCACTTCCGACCAGCAAGTGCTTGATCCATCGCTTGGTCTCACCCGACGTGACCGGTCTCGAGGTCCAATCACCAATCTTACTTGGTGCAGGCAAAAGAGGGCACAGTGGCGGCCAGAAAGAAAAGTCAAGATGCCCAAGCCCTTAAGAGGTGCGACTAGGGGAAGGTGTGCGCCCAATCGATTTCCAGTTGCACGCATCTTATGAGAGGCCGAATCCATCTCTAGATAACCAAGTTGATCTCTCTCACCTTTCGGTGCCTCGTCAATGACAATCCCTGCAATCTGCCTGAGGTCGCCAAACCTGGCACGAGAATAGGTTGCAAAGAGGATCACCCCAGCCGCATACCTGTCTACCAGTGCCACCGTCTCATCTTCCAGAATGGTTTCGAGGTATTGCAGGGCAGAAACAGTGAGCACTGAAGATTGTTTCCTGAGTGGTCGGTTCTGGGCTGCAGCTCGGACAATACCGGCCACCCAAGCACTCTCAAATGCCTCCAATTGGCGGCTCAGGCCAACAACATGCTTGGCAAATCTCAGGACCTCCAAAAACCCTTGCAGCCTCGAATGCGTCGCTGACTCATTCCTGAGGTGTCTCACATTGTTCTTTATACCCTGAGCATCGAATATTGATCCTAATCAATTTATTCACTACTTTTTTCAATTGATTTTTTGTAGATTGATTTGAACTGATTTTTAAAAAGTCTCAGATTGAAAAAAATGATTTACAGATTGATTTGTAGATTGGTTTGCACATTGATTTTTGCCTTCGAAAACCTTCTAATTTTGTATTGATTTTTTGATTTCCAAATTGATTTTTTTTGGTGGTTTTCAGCTTCCACTGATCAGCCACTGCAGCATGCTGCAGCCATTTCTTTTCAAGCAATCAAACTTGACTTTTGCAAAAAAGGTATACCTTGCCTCCAAATCCAGAAATCCTTGAGAAAGGGTCTTTTACAAATCTTTGTGGAAGGGGAACCTTTGGGAAAGGGATGGTAAGCAGAGGTGGCTCAAGACACAGGTCTAAGCCATACATCGAAAGTGGGCTTTTGATCAAAGTGCTGCTAAAGCATGAAGACATATAGGTGAATTTCAAAGGGTATGAAAGCTGCAGCAGGAACAGTGGAGCTGACCCAAAAGGGTTGATTTACTGTTTAGATCTGGTAAATGATTTGCTGGATCTGGAGGCATCTGCAGAAATCCACCCTGCACCCTTGAGGCAAGGCTTGCTCCACATCCTAACCCAGAAGCCCAGCCTCAAAAACACTTGCCAAAGTGGTAGCCTTTGGGTTCACATGAGATCAGAGAGGCTGAATGTGTTACTCTTTCACATTCGAAGACTAGCCCAGAAGTGGGCCAACACAAGCCTGTGTGAATGCCCTTTCTGGCCAGGAGCTAGGGAGGCTCCAAAACACTTTGAAAAAGGTGGCTATTCAGGAGCCTGTGGTACCATTAAAATGAGAAGCAAGAGGAGGAAGAGGAGGAAAAAAGGCCAGAAGTAAAAAGGCTGAAAGGAACCCCCAGCGATGTCAGCTGTGATTCACAGGGATTTCCAAATATGCTCAAAAGCCCACAGCAGAAGCAAGAAGTCATGCCCAGCAGACTCTTGAGAAAGAGGGTGAGGCAGGCAACTAGAATTCAAGAGATTGAAAAAGATAAAGGCTTGGGAGAGAGAATGGGCTTTGAAAAGCAGAAGCCTTACAAGAGGCCAGCTGCAAAAGCCAAGTCCAGCTGCCAAAGACCACCTGCATTCAAAAAGCCAGCAAGCAGTAAAAAAACCCTTGGGAAAGAGGAAACCAATGGAACCTTTGCAAGAGGGTGCAGCAAGAAGCAAGGACAAAAAGCCTTGCAGGGTGATGGGCCATGGCTGGTTTTGCAAAAGACAGTGGGCAAGAAACCAGAAAGAGCTTATGTGCAGGGCACCAAGGTGGCAGGCCTGAAGCCCAGACTTATAGTAGAAGTCACCAAAAAAGAAGTCAAAAAAATACAGTTGGGTTTTGGACAGGATCATTGACTCCTTGAGCAAGCCAGAGGCAATAGCACTCAGAGAGAAAATGTGCAAGAGGGGGAAGCAAAAAGCAGCACAACCTTTGCAAAAAGGTGCCTTTGAAAAAGGGGTTGCCTTTGCATTGGCACCTTTGCAAAAGAGAAACCTTTGAAAAAGGGTTTGCCTTTGCAGCATAACTTTGCAAAAAGGAACCTTTGAAAAAGGGATTGCAACAAGGAAGCCTTTGAGAAAGGGCTTTGTACAGTCTTAAGACTCTTTAAAACTGCACATGCAGGACAAGCCATCAGGGGTTGCCTGAATATTTTTTGGGGGTTTGAGCAAATGCAGCACACCTATTAAATATAAATGTTTTTGGCATGTACCCCCCTCAATGGTATTGTGGGTTTGGTTCAAACTTGTGAATTTTAAACTTTGAACATGTCATGTCTGGTGAACCATCCATGTGCAAGTGAAATTGTTTCCACTCCTGCAGCCTTTTTGCTCAAGACTTTTTTCCAATTCGCAATCCCAGCATTTCAACCTTTGAAAAAGGGCCGCCTGTGTTTGACAACTTGGAAAAGGGATGCTGGAAACACCAGTTCCTCAAGGACTGGACCAACCCTTGCAACAAGGGGATGATGAATGGTGGCCTGGCAAAACACTGACCACAAATTCGCCCAGCTGGATGTGGAAGACGAATAGGAAACACCTTGCAAAAGGTGATAACAAAAACAAGGCTGGCAAGAAACTTGGCAAGGGGACAACTTCCAACATAAGGAAGCTCCAAAGGCTACACCTCCAGGACAAGCAGCCTGAAGAGAACTCTTGGGAAAGAGGTGGATGGGAAAACTCTTGGGAAAGAGGTGAATGGGAAGACTCTTGGGAAAGAGATGGATGGACAAGTGGATGGGGCAGAGGTGGATGGGGAAACTCTTGGGAAAGAGATGAGTGGGGTTCCAGCTCCTGGAAGGATGCATGGGATGAGGAGGAGGAGGAGAAGGAAAAAGAGGTGGAAGAAAAAGGAGGCCACCCACACTCCCTGCACCCAAGCAAAAAGGAAAAAGCACAAACAGCTCCAAAAACAGCTCCAGGAGCAGCTCCAGGAGCAGCAGGGGAAGTGACACATCCATGGCATCCTCACACAGCAGGGGCCCCTTCTACAGAATGCCAAGGCCAAAGGTGAGGAAGGAATGGAGGAAAAAAGAAGAAGAAAGGCAAGCCTGGCATGACAGCTGCAATCAAAAAAGCAAGGAGCTGGGCAAGATCCATGAAGAGAAGGAAAGGAGGGGGAACCCTTGGTGAAGGGAAGAGACAAGGTAAAGGAGAAGGAACCCTTGGTGAAGGGAACAACAATAGCTGGAAAAGAACCCTTGGAGAAGGGAAGCAACCTGAAAAATGCGGGTGCAAAACCAGCAGCACCAGCAGCATCAGCTGCTGCACCAGCAGCATCAGCTGCTGCAACTGCAGCATCAGCTGCTGCACCTGCAGCACCAGCTGCACCTGCAGCACCAGCTGCACCTGCAGCTGCACCGGAAGCATCCACAGGAAAAAATGAAAAGGCCACACCTTTGAAAAAGGGCAAGGTCATGGTTGATTACCATTGGACCCTGGAAGTCAATGAAGTGATCCCACCTGAAAACAGGACAGCCATGAAAGTACTCTTGAAAAAGGGTTATGACATTGTGGTTTGCACCTGGTGCTTTCCCAAAAGAAGAGAAGAGGTGCTTGCCACTCTTGAAAAAGAGGATTGGTTTACCAAGGTAACCTTCATTGCCACACAGACAAGGACTGGTGATGGAGGCAAAGCAGCCATTTGTAAGGACACTGGCTGCACAGCCATCTTTGATGATGGCACTGACATCTTGGAAGACTGTGAACAAGCTGGAATAGAAGTATTCCAGGTGAAAAAGAAAACAGGGCCCTACAAAGGCAATCAAAAGAAACCTTTGTATGAAACCCTGGCTGGGGCAGTGGAGGAATTTTTGAAAAGGAGAAAAGACCTTTGAAGGAAGAAAGCTCCAGCACCTCACCTTTGAGAAAAGGTTGGCAAAACAAATGCAAAGATGGATCCAAACACCAAACACCTTTGAAAAAGGGTGCACTAAAACAAAACTCACCTTTGAGAAAGGGTGCAGCCAAAAGCAAATACCTTTGGGAAAGGGTTAATTAAAGAAGCAGCTGCCTTTGAAAAAGGGTCAGTTTCACCTGCATGTTTTGGGCCAAGAATATAGCCGCTGCCACTGCCAGACAAATTGAAAAAACTGTACTTTAACCATAGCACATCTATTTTGTTTATAGCCCAGCTGCTGTTTCCCAGTATGCAGTGGCAGCAGTTTGGCATAAAGACCTGGAGGCCAAACAGGCCAACCAACCACATATTAAAAAAATAGAATGAATGTATGAATGAAATAATTTAAAAGATAGTTAAAATATATCATTAATAAAACTGTTAAACATCATATATATATATATAAATAATGCAAAGCTTGGATACCAAACCTTAAATATACCTACACAGGTGGGCATATATTATTTCAAAAATATATTTATAGAGAAACATATGTATGGGATAATATCTGTATATATAATAAGAAATATTTGTGAATGTATATTTATAGTTTAGTTTTATTTAATTAATTGGGCTTCAGTTTTTGGGGACATATCCAATGATTCTGCGTTGGTTTCTCCAGTTGGGTCAGGTTTTTAAATCCTTGCAAAAGGGTTGCAATACAATTTTCAAGCAACAGTTCCAACCAATTAGAAAAAACAAAGAAAACCACCAAGCCAGGTTTTCTGATGAAATCTGATGAAATCTGATGAAAACATTGTTTTCATCAGATTTCATCAGATTTCGTCAGATTTCATCAGAACTGTTTTTTTCTTGTCACCACATGCCCATGGAAAAAAACACATTGAAAATCAAATAAAGTCCAAAAAACATGCACCCAAAACCAAATTGCATTGCAGCCATTTTGATATCAAAGCTCCTTCTGTACAGCCCTTTTGTTTTTGCAGCAACGGGGAAGCCAATGAAGGCTATGAAAAAGGCAATGAAATCAACCTCTGCAAAGGGGAAACAAACCTCTGGGAAGGGGAATCAAACCCTTGCCAAAGGGAAGAACACCTCTGCAAAGGGGAAACCAGCCTCTGCAAAGGGGAAACCTTTGAAAAAAGGTGCAGTCCAGAAAGGAATCTTGAAGAAACAGAACTTGCAAAAGTTGGGGCAGCTGTCCCTTCAGGACAAAATCAAACAAATCGCTGAAACCAATGATGATGAACATGAAGCAGCCAAGAAGCTGCAAAAGAGTATGGCCACAGCAGAAAAAAACAGGACATGGTCCAAACACCAGACCCACCCCAACAAGAATGGCAATGAGGAAGAAAGGGATGCATTCAACAATGCATCTAAAAATGAAAAGGGGGAGCTGACAGCCCTTTTCCTCATGAGAAAGGAAGCTGCCAAGTTCTGCAATGTTAGCAGGTCCATTGGCACCAAGCAAGAGGTGACCATGACAGAAAAATGGTTATCAGAAAAAGAAGCCCTGGAAAAAAATGCGGAGCTGATTTGGAAAACATTGCTCCAGTGGCAGGGTGCAGTGGAGGCAGTGTGCGACAACTTGGGGGGTCTATGAGTACATGGACACAATGGGATACACAAAGAAAACCACAGGAACAGCCAAAAGGATCTGGACCCAAGGCCAGGAGTTCCAGCAGAATGAAGATGAATATGAAAGTTCGGACAACTTCTTGGAAAAGGAGCTGCACTCTCTGATCATGGGTCAAACCCCTGGGAAGGGGAAAGGGAAAGGGAAGGTGAGCCAGAAAAAAGGCAAAGGCAGGGGCAAAGGAGATATATACCAACCCAGAGACACCCAAAGCAGATGAGCAGCAAACTGAGTGCCTCAAGAAGCTCAAAAAAAACAGGGATTTGGTGCAGCAATGCATGACAAACTATGAAGAAGCACTTGAAAAAGTGAAAGGCATGCAGTACCTCACAAAGCCTGCCTTCAAAGAAAAGGAAGCACAGCTTTCAAAGCTGGAAACTACACTTGGTAAAGTAAAGAAACAACTTGCAAAAGGTGACAAGGGAAAGGTCAACACCACCAAAGATCTCTTGAAAGAAGCTGTGGCCACCATACCAGAAGCCAAAGAGGAAGCCAAGGGGCTTGTCCAGATCAGTATGAAAACCCAAGTCCAAGAGTTCCAGAATCCTTGCAAAAGGGGTGCACTTTTGTAAAAGAGGAAATCACCTTTGCAAAAGTGCTTGTATGTGTGAACACATATACACCTTTGAAAAAGGGGGCTGCCTTTGCAAAAGGGGGTGGCAAGTGGACACCCCTCACACAGCAACTCTTTCACAAGGGATGGGTAGCATTTTTTAAGTGGCCTGGGCACAAAAGCACCAGGCACAGACCAACCAACATGTGCAAAATGATTGCTTCTGGCTGCTGGTGCTTCTTGGGGTGGCTGTGTGGTACTTGTTGCTGTTTGTAACTAAATGTGTTTCACCATGCACCTAAGCTGCACTTTTAAAGTTTTGTTGCACCCCCCACCCTCTCACCAACCACATGTGTTCATGTCTGCAGCTTTTTGGCTTAAGCCTTGGGTCACAAGCCAACCTTTTCACAAAGGCTTTGCCGACAAGGTGACCTTTGCAAAAGGGGCCAGGCAGCCTTTGCAAAAGGGTGATGCAAGGTGTAAAGAGGCTGAGAGGTGTGGAGATTGAAAAAGAGAAACTCAAACCTGGCAAGAAAACCTTTGAGAAAGGGAAAAGCAGCAAACTAGCCACAGCCCTTCTGAGCTTGTGGGCTCATGGCAAGCTTTCAGCAGCCACTTGCAGGTGGTTAGCAGAGCAAGCAATGCTGGATGGCTGCACCCATCCAGAGGTTTGTGATGTAGCAATGGCAGGAGCCATGGCCTTTATCCTGGCAATGTGCACAGGGATCTCATGGCCAGGTTTGCCAAGGATGTTTTTGTGCCTGAGCCTATGCAGGTCCCAGTTCAATGCCTCAACCCCAAATCCTTGAAAAAGGAAAAGGGTGATCCTTCCACACATGCTCTTCTCCAGCTTGGCAACATTGCCCCACTTCAATGATTTTTTTCCAACAGCACTGCTGGAACAATTCTGGCAAACTCTTGAAAAAAGAGGGGATCCAGCTTTGGAAGGGCACCCCATGAAGACCAGGAATTGGAAAAAGTTCACCATTCCACTCTTTGTCCATGGGGATGGTGTTCAATATGCCAACAACAATTCTTTAATGGTCTGGTCTTGGGGTGCCTTGATGACATGCTTCAACTCCTTGCAAAGCAAGTTCCTGATCTCCTGCTGGCCAAAGTCAGCAACAACTGAGGAGACATGGAATGATTTGCTGAAGGAGGTCTGCTGGTCATTCAGTGCTCTGCTCAATGGCTTGCACCCATCTCATGATTCTGATGGTGCACCTTTGAAAAAGGGATCGCGCTTCTTTGCAAACAAAGGGAAACCATTGGCAAATGGAGACAAAGGTGTGATTTGGGCAGTGATGGGTGGTGCTGAATTTTTTGCATTGGTCCTTGGCCTGCCCCACTGGGCCAGCAAGAGGCCTTGCCATGAGCGCGGTGCATCCTCCAGCACTGCCAATCAGGGAAAGTATTTCAAGAATTTGGAAATGGACACCGAAGCCTTCACAAGGGTGACCCATGCACAGGCATTAGCACATCCCTGCAGTTCAAACCCCTTGTTCAATGCCATCCCAGGGCTGTCAACCAAATTTGTGAGGGGTGATGCGCTGCACATATGCTTTGTGCATGGGGTTTACTCACACCTCCTGGGGAGTGTCCTCCACTACATATGTTGGTTCAACCCTGGAAGACAAAAAAAAAACAGGAGCGGTTAGCAGTGGTGTGGGAAGCCTTGCAAAAGGCTGGACAGCCCAACCAGGTTGAGCAATCTCAGGCTCACCATGTTCACAGAACCCAAGAACCCTCACACCTCATACCCTTCTTTGAGCATTAAGGGTAGTGAGGCAAAACACATGCTTCCAGCATTCTTGGTGGTCTGCAGATCATTGCTGCAAGCTGATGTCTACCAAGAAAGGTGCATGCTGGACTGCATGGAACACTTGCAACAAGTGGTGGATCTGTATGGTGATGCAGACATTGTGCTCACCACTGCAGAGTGGGAGAAGGTTTTTACCCTTGGGAAAGGGTTTTCTGACATCTATTCCATGCTGAATGCATGGGCTGAAGAGGAAGAGAGACTTCTCTTCCATAAGGTGTACAAGCACCATGCACTTCAGCACATGATTGAGAATTCTCGATGGTTGAACCCTAGGTGCCATTGGTGCTTCAGCAATGAAGATTTTGTGGGCAAAGTCAACTTGCTCACTTATAGCATCTCTTCTGGAGTAAGTGCCACCAGGCTGTCAGTGAAGGTAGCCCCCAAGTACCCAGTGCTGCTTCACTTGCTCTTAACTAGAGAAGGCTTTGCAGAGACTGCCAAAGAATTCTCCCCAGACCCTTGAGGAAGGGAAGAACAACATATGCAAAAACCTTTGCAAAAAGGTGCAACAGAGTCTGTATAACCTTTGGAAAAGGGAATGCGACAAAGCCTGAAGCCTTTGGAAAAGGGGATCCAACCTTTGAAAAAGGGGTTGCAAAAAAATGGAAAAGGAAGGCAACATGGAATAGAAGAAGGGAAAGCAGTTTCACCTCTGAAAAAGGGAAGCTGCAAATGGAGAGAATCCTGCCTCCCTTCAAAACAAGGTGAGGAACTTCAACCCCAAGCTCACAAGCAAAAAGAGCTGTGAGAACACAAGGTTAAGTGAAGGGTAACAAAATCAGAGTTCAACAAATTTATTTTTGAATTGATTTGTAAATTGATTTGAATTGATTTATAAATTGATTTGTATATTGATTTGCATATTGATTTTTGCCTTCAAAAACCTACTAATTTTGGATTGATTTCAAAATCATTTTTTCAATATTTTAGATTGATTTGAATTGTTTTTTCTAAAATCAATAGATTGATTAGGAACAATATTCGATGCTCAGGGTAAGCTCGGAGCTGATTTGGAATGGTGGCCTCCTGGCATCATCTGTGGCCCACTTCACATAGCGGCTCAGTTGTGACAACGCTGTCTGATTGTAGCCAAAGATTTTCCGCCCAAAACCTCCAGAACAACTTGGACTCGCTCGGCATAGGGGAGTTGTTCCAAATCAAGACCACGGTCAAAGGCATGATAGTCAATTGAGATCAGTGCCTCCCACTTTTGCGCGAGGAGCTGCAGTTGATCCTTCTCTTCTAAGTGGTGAGTCTTCCTAGACTCAAAAGATATTGCATGTTCAAAGGCAGTGGACTTCGTCCGGATGGCAATGGCGGTCTCAACATGACCACTGTCTTGGCAAATAGGTTCGACGTAACCCAACACTGTAGGGACACTAGGCATGATGGGCCCAGAAACACTCTCATCTGAAAAAACTGCTGCAAGTCCAGGCATTTCCCAAAGCATCAAAATCTCAGGCTTTGACGCACAACTCATGTGTGCTTCTGAGATGGCATCAAGCAACCTCTGGTGGTCCTCTGCACTAAATGCCTCGTCGTTCTGCACTCGACCATCGCCATGCAGATGTAGTGAGTGGGCACCACCCATGCCTCACAAGAGGCACAAACCAGAGTGAACCAATAAAACGTTCGAGCATGAAGCACTATAACATGAGGATGTCACAATACAACACGTTTTGTTGCGACCCCACCTCAAGTCGGGTACACAGGTCCTGACATGAGGATAAACATGGCATACACGACATGGTGTTTCTATGCAAGGTTTCGTCTCCTTGGCACCCTCCACGCTCGAGATGCCCCGTTTGCGGTACCGCTGTCAAACTTTACCCAAAAAGTTTCAGGAGACCAAAGACCATGCACATGGGGCAGGAAATTCTTGAAAGATGACACGTTGTCGAAAATCGTCAGTGACATGCACTAACTGTAGAGCAAACTGAATCCAACGCATATTGACAATGCGCTGAGTACATCACTCAAGGTGCAAGCCTGGGCACATCTAACATCACCCAGGGATGCACACCAAAAAGGGGATCACTACACTGAGTGGGGTGATCAAAACATGCTGAGCACATCGCCTCCACTGCCACTCCTGGGGATCGGCAGACATGGTTTTAGGAATCTAGAGGGCTAACCCACACTGAAACGAGCCCTTGACAACACAAGTCAAAAAGGAGGCATCAGGAGGGTCTGCTCACATTGAGGTGTGCCCCTGCCTCACAGGTACAGCATGCTGGAAAAACACCGTGGCCGGGGCACATGCCAATGCCAACACAACATCACTGGTGTCGACATGGAACACCAATGAATGCACTACATCAGTGCAAAGCAGATTCAAACTGAGTCGAGGACTGCCACCCTACCGAGAAAAGCTGACATCCAGCTAGGGCCAAACCAGACATGATCATGAAAACGCGTGGAAGGGAAAAATGAAATGCATGCACATGTCATGAGTGTTGGCACCATCTGCAGTGCACATGCACCAATGCTCAGCCTGGGCGGCAATCCCTGTCAACACTCTTTTTCGCGCGCGGGCACTGTTGGCCCATTTAAATGGCTCGACGCCCATCGCAGCAGATGAACCCAATCGTGAAAAGCCATGCCAAATGGATCTCAAGAATGCTCTCGAAGGAGAAATGCCAACTAGGTGATAGAATGAGGGCATACTTTTTCAAAAAGGAACCTCGCTATGCAGACCACAAGTCTCCATCCACCAAAGTCAATGCCCAACCAAGCAGAAGCCAATGTGGCCGGAAAGGTTCATCCATCTAACCGAAGCACAGCCCCCTTCAATCTGAGGTCAACACCATCCATTGGACCCGGAGGATCCAGCAGTAAATTTCTGCCACTTTGCTTTCTGAAGATCAAGAGGCTGAAGATCGCGAACCCGTGTCCACAAGAAGCGCCGTGTGGCGTTCAAGGGATCGTGATGTCCGATCTTGGTGTAGATATCGCTCAGCTGGGAAACCAGGGCATCGATCTGCTGGTTCATGTGGCGTTGGTGTACCTCTGAAGGCACGGGTTCTTCAACAGCGTCCGGGATCGCCGGGATCGCCGGGATCGCCTCGGCCGTCGGCACAATGGGGACGGGGGGCTCAGACGAAGGTTCAGGGGCCGATGCAGCCGGCTCAGGACCTTCCAAGGGAGTGTCCTCCTTCACAGTGACGGGTTCTGCATTGTCACGAAGGACGAAGATCACATTCTCAAGGCGGCTCTCTGTGCAACAATTGTGCTCCAAGTCTTGTGCAATCTGCTGCACAGTCGTCTGCCATGGGTATGCTGCCACACAATCAGGCTCCAGCGGTGGCCGCCACTTGACCCAAAAACAAACAGTGCAAAGTGTCAATCAAATGACTTGGCGTGCAACATTTGCACTCTTCACGTCTTATTAACAATGAAATATCCTTACAGGAGATTAGCCAAAGCCAGAGCTACAGAAGTAACATGGGATGTCTCATGTTTATCCCCGAAAACGAATGGACATATATACCATCTTTGCAATAGCTGTATACCTAGGTAGTACCTATATAGTACGGTAATATAAAAATGAAATACCAACTGACACAATGAATATCTATGTTTCAAGACATTGTTGGGCAAAGAACTTTGGCATGCATATACTAAGACCACCTACCAAAAACCAATGGAGCTACAAACAGCAAGCAGCCAAGAATAGAGCTCAGGATTAACACACCAAAAACAGTACATCTCCCAAGAGCTTTGATTTTTCATACGATCAAAGATGTAGGAAAAAAACATAAAATCTTCAAGAAAAGGCTAAAAACCACGTATGTTTGGGGACCTGATTGCGTTCTCTAAATATAAGGGATTTCGAATAAGAAAAATGCAGTTAGCTTCAAGTCGATGGGGGCATGGGCTCTTCAAAATGCATATCCAAACACACATATGTGCACAAGTGTAAGGCTATTTTGGCGGGAAGAATTTGGGCTTTTTTCAGAAGCACAGTTACATGTAAAGCCATTCCCCGACACACTTACATCTATCATCCCGAATGCTTTAGGGGGGACGGGCATGCGACTCAAATCAAGTTTCTGCGGCTTTGAAGGGGGGACCCTAGAATCATGTATAGATTCCGTATTTTCCTGCTTCAAGACACCAAACATGTAAGTTTTTCACCCGCTCCCCAACCAGACCACTGCAGATTCGCAATTGGTGAGTTGCTCAGTTTTGAAAACGAAGTTGGATATGCCGCAGGCATTTAGGATGCAAGACCGGAAACTGGGTTCGTGGGAGGTCTGCTTTGCCCTGCTGCAAGTGGATGACAAAATAACACAGAAAACTGCACTTCCGTAATTCCGCACATCTTGAGCAAATTTCACAGGTAGCCACAAACTTGTCAACTACTACAGCTGGAACCCTTACGCTTTAAAAACATCAGCTTAGTTAATGGGAGGTCCGCCTTACCCTGCAACCATATCTAGAAGTGGCAACGAGGGCGTAGCAATAGCCTAAAACCTCCCGGAAAAAGGCATGTATGGCGAATCAACTCACATGTGCTTCCTTTTGGCTAGTCTTGTCAATTCAAGTCCTTTCAGTTCGACTCATCACATGGATTTTAATAGCGTTGAAGACGAAGGACAGATCAAACCTTGTTCGTTTCATCTCGCAGCAAATCGAATTCGTTCAATTTCACCAAGCATCATGAAAGTCGTTTCATTCCGTCTATAGAATTTCCCTGAGTCTCCGAGATTAGCAAACTCAGGTGGGCAAAAAATTACGAAAATTGTTGGATTTAGGTCAATTTTCCGTTTTTTTTTTTACTTGGCCAACTATTTGCTTTAACTAAATTGATTTGAAATTGTTGGTCAGTTTTTCACATATCAACATGAACATGTGTCTTTAGATTTATATTGATGTGTGTTATGTTTTATTTTTCCATTTTTTTCGAATTGCAAGTAATGTTGAAATTATTGAATTTGAATGTTGATTTACAAGATTCATTTGTTTTTTCCGAGTGATGGTTGGTGAAGTTTGTTTTTTTTGTTTTAAGAGGGGGACACCCTCAGAGCACGATGTTTTAAGAAATTTTATGCACCTGCAATGGATTAGTTTGCTCTTTGCAATCTCACCTTTGCAGTTTTTTTCAACATACAAAAACTAAACAAAAACGAAAAAGAAACCAAAAAAAAACGATTGCACACCCCAGAGAGGGGGGGGAGTTGGGTCCTTCCATGTTGTTTTTCTTGTTTTCGTGTTTGTTTGTGTATTTTTGTTTTTCTTGTTTCTTGTTTTTTTGGTTTTCTGGTTTCCTGTTTGTATTTTTTGAAACGTTCGCAGAGCAACACAAAAGTGGAGGACCTAAGCCCTCCCACTTAGGGGTTGCAAACTTGTTTTTGGTTGTTTTATTGTTTGCTTGGGGTCTGTGGTTTCTTTTGAAAACTTGAAAACCATGTAAAACCAATGGTAAAATCTGGTATCATTGGGGGCTTGGGACATGGATTAGGCAATTTTGTCTTTCACTTACTTTTCAATCTATACCACGAGTCTTTGCAAAAACACAGGCAGCCAATGAGTTGTAGGGTTGGTGTTGATATTGACATTATTGGACCAAACCCTTCAGTCAACACATGTTCAAACACTTCAACTGATTCCACTGAAAGGAATGATGCATCTCTTTGACTTGAGTGTTCCCTTCAACGTGCGCATTTATTTTCACATGGTAGAGCATTTCGTTGACGTCTATGTCGAAAATGAACCCTCTTCCGCACGCAGTGCCCTTATCACAATATTTCCGCAAACAGTGTGGCCACACTGAGGGGTTCTTACGGTAAGTGTTAAAGCCCGGTGTTCAATCGAGGTGGTATCTGTAGCGTTTGGCATGTTCACTGTAAATTTCCACACAAAAATGGCTCTTGTCCATGTGCATTTCGACTGCGCAGGCTCGCACAAAACGATGTCCCCGGAGGTGTCCACCCCACGGCCATTCTTCCTATAAATGTCCATGCAAAATGGCTCTTGTGAAATGTCCATGCGCATTTCGACAGCACAGGCTCGCACAAAACGGTTGTCGCAGCAGTCGCGTCTAGCATTTTGCCTGAAATTTTCCACACAAAATGACGCTTGAAACACTGCGCAGACTCGCACGAAACGGGTGTCGCAGTAGCTGCATTCCATTTCCCTGAAATTTTCTGCACAAAATGGCTCTTGCGACATGTCCATGTGCATTTCGACTGCGCAGGCTCGCACAAAACGAGACATTTCATACAGAAATCTTGCCAAGAGGGAGCTTGTACAGAGATCTGGCCAAGAACCTCTTAAGGAGGTCTTGTTCAGAGATCTTGCCAAGGGACCTCTTACAGAGATCTTGCCAACAGGGCTCTTATATAGATCTTGTCCAGAGACCTGGTGAAGAGAGCAGCGATTTTGCTCGGAGATCTTGTATAGAGAGCTTGAACAGGAATCTTACTTTGAGATCCCCTACAGAACTCTTCTGTGGAGATCTCTTGTAGAGAGATCTCTTCAAGAGTCTTGCCAAGAGACCTCTTATAGAGATCTTGTACAGCGATCTTGCCGGGACACCTCTTTTCGAGATCTTGTACACAGAGATTGCGTAGAGATCTGTTGCAGAGATCCTACGAAGAGGTCTCTTACATCAATCTTGCCAAGAGAACTCCTCTAGACACCTTGCACCGGAGATTTCAGAAAGAGATCTTGAACAGAGACATTGCACAGAGATCTGTTGAGACCTTGTCAAGAGGCCCCTTACAGAGATCTTGCCAAGAGAACTCTTATAGAGCTCTTCTACAGCGATCTTGCCAGGACACCTGGGGTCTTGTAAAAACCCCGAGCCCTTTCAAATGGTTTTTTCACACACTATCGTTTTTTTGCCTCTTGTCGTTTTTCTACGCGCTGGCTTCACACCTTGACCAAAGGATTCACATGAGCGAGGAAAGGGAAAAGGAAAAGGAAGAGCAAAGGAAGGGAAAGGAAAGCATAGGAAAGGGAGAGGACAAGGAAAAGGAAAGGAACAGGAAAGAGAAAGAAAAAAGGAAAGGAAAACGAAAGGAAAAGAAAAGGAAAAGGAATAGGAGGAAAAGGAAAAAGGAAAAAGGCAAGGAGAAGGAAAAGGAGAAGGAAGGGAAGGAAAACGGAGAAGAAAGGGAGAGGAAAGGGAGTGGAAAGGGAGAAGAAAGGGAGAGGAAAAGGAAAAAAGGACCATGTCTCACTCGGACCATTTTTGATGCCAAAAGTTATTGTTTTCGTGTACGTTCCTTTTTTCTGGAAATGGCTGTAATCATCAAAAAAGGAGTGTAACGACCACCTACCAGGCACCTTTCTTGTGCAGAATCTGACACGCATTTGTTGGCGCGCCATTACGACGACAAACAATGAAATGAAGAAACCAAAACCACTAAATAGCTGCAGAACGACGGAAAAATAAAAAACATTGGATTTCAAGAGTCTGGGCACAGATCATTAACAGAACCAAAGTTCAACGTTATCGTTTTTTCCTCTCACCGTTTTTCGAGTGACAGCTAAAAATGGCTCATTGGGGATCATGGAAGACTAAACGAATAGGCGCGGGGTTTCTACAAACTCCCACCTCTTTTGGAGATCTTGTACAGAGAGATTGCATAGAGATCTGTTGCAGAGATCTTACCAAGAAGTCTCTTACATCAATCTTGCCAAGAGAACTCCTCTAGAGAGCTTGCACCGGAGATCTCAGAAAGAGATCTTTTACAGAGACATTGCATAGAGATCTGTTGAGACCTTGTCAAGAGGCCCCTTGCAGGATCTTGCCCAGAGACCTCGTCAAGAGATCTGTACGAAGAGGGCTCTTATAGAGATCTTGTACACAGATCTTGCCAGGAGACTTCTTGTGGAGGTCTCGTGCAGAGACCTGGTGAAGAGAGCAGCGGTTTTGCTCGGAGAACCTTTTTAGAGAGCTTGAACAGAGATCTTACTTTGAGATCCCTTACAAAGATCTTCTGTGGAGATCTCCTATAGACACCTTGCACAGACAGCCTCACACAAGGATCTTGCACAGCAGCTTCTACAGAGAACCTCTCAAGGAAATCTTGCGCACGATCTTCTATATATATATATACAAAGATCTTCACGAAGGGAACTTGCAGAATCTGACCTGGTATCTCTTCTTTTCACTACTAGGGTCGCTCTTGTCCTGCTAGCTTGCGGCCACTGATGATTTTGAGTCCTTTCCACCTTTCCCCTTAGAATCCTAACTACACTCTGTTTTTTTCTTAAAAGAACACGTGGTGTATGTAAGCAGATGTAGGGAGCTCTCCTCTCGAATAATATGCATCTTTAAGTCCTAAAAGAATGAAGCATTGTTTAGACCTATAATATATTGCATGCATGCAGCACTCTTTTGAAGGAGTATAGTCGTCCTTGAAGAATCTGTTGTTTTCTTTTGTGCAACCTCCCCTTGATATGAGTGAGGTATGTGAAAAAATACATCATTGTTGGATAGTATTGAAAACATTTCTTTAAGTGAGAATTGTATCTTTAAACCAGAGTAAATGAAAGCTGGGCAATACATATGTCAAACACAAGTAGTCCAGTTTTCCTAGAAATGTGATTTCTTCATCATAGGAAGATTGCGTTGCCACACGCGACAACGTTCTGTTGTAAGAACCGCAAGAGCATTCTTTAATAATGCTCACGTTTTCCAACATATCTATTGCACTTCCGAGAGAGATGCTCTATGTCAACAATACTCCATATTGTGACAAGATTTCCTCTGAAACGGGTCCTCACAATGACAGGGGTACAACTGCTAAGTGATCATTCTGTTGCACCAATTGAGCGGCAAAAACCCTCTGCAGCCTACGCGAACCCAAGCCGGCTTTACTCCAAACAACGTCCCTGGATTTGATTGCTGCTCTCAAAAATTTCAATCGGTTTTGAGGATCCTTTACCCCACGGCCACATGACATGCCCTGTTTGCCCATCTCAACAAGTGGCAGCTCCTTCGTGTCCAAGAACACGCTGATATCTCGTTGGACCAGGCCGTCCACTGGGAGATTGAAAAACTCCATGTTCTCAACCTCAGATGGGCATGAAAACCGCTGTGGCTGAAGATTCTAGAGTCGTTCAAAACATGGAAGTCATTGAAAGTTTGATGTGCGTTCGCTGTGTTGACATGTCGAAGTAACATATGCCACTTGGCCGGGGACAAAGGCTCATCCCTCCTGAAATGTCTAAACAGCTGCAACAGTCTTCCAAAACCCCGTGCAAAAGAGTAAAAGCCTTGTTGTTTGAAATGCGTGTAATTATTGAGTGTTGACTTGTTCATTCATCTCATGATTGTGAATCCAAATGTGGGTTGGGATTTGATCTCTTTGAGGAGCCCTTTATTTGTCCCATGAATGCATGTCTAACCACGGTGACGGGTTTGAACCCTTAAAGGACGCGTAGTGGTCTGGGCGAATGGTATGGACAGACCCTATCTTCGCTGTGCAGTAACTGGCACTAGCCAAAAATTAATTGTTGCTTACTGTGGGCAAACTTCAATGGTTTTCCCACTGACCAAGCGAGAAACGCAGCATCCGGAATCGACTGCTGGAAATGAGACACTGGTGAAAGCCACGGAGTTTGGCAGCCTTGGCAATTTGACAGCTGCCTGTCTTCTGTCTCAGCCTCTAGGCTTTTGGGTTCCAAGCGGTATATCTTTTTCTGGTTCCGCATCGATCCAAACACAAGATGTCATTCCATATGTAACCGATCCAGAAAAGTATTCTATGTATAGCTGCTTCCTTGACCCTCAAAGTACTTCCCCATAAAAGACAATAATCCGTTAAACCGCTACGATTTTAGGAACAAATAAATTTCATGATTTTCATGATTTTAATGTGGGATACAGATTAGTGTGGGGATACACAATTGTGTCCACAGACTCCAAAATTAAATTGTAACTTTGGAAATGTTTGAGGGGTACAGTTTTGTGTCCACAGGATTTTGGTGTAAGTTTTTTTTTCATGGTTTTTGTTCTTTAAGTTTTAAATTGTTTTAAATTATTGTTTATTTTATTTTTTAATGAAATATGTTTTAATTAATTTAATTATTGTTTATTTATTTTTTTATTTTTTAATGACATAATTTTTAATTAATTTAAGTATGTTTTATTTAATTGTTTTATTTTTTATTTTATTTTTTAATGAAATAATTTCTAATTAATTTACTTATTTTTTATTTGATTATTGAAATTTAACATGTTTTTAAACATATATTAAATATTTTTTTGTCTGGTGTGGGGTACAATATTGTGTCTTGGTCTTGTTTCTGCTTGTTCAAACATTTTTCATTTTGTTCATTTGTTAAAATTTTTTCTTTTACTTTTTAATTATTTTCCATCATTGAAATTTTCCAGATACCTTCCACAGAAAATTACATCCAGGTACACAATAGTGTGGTTTGTTTGGAGGGTACACTATTGTGTCCTGCTGCTTTCCTGAGGTCATGATTTTTTGATTTTTTCAATCATTTCCTTTACCTGTTCCTTTGCTAAAGTTGTTTCTTTTAATTACTTAATTTCTTTCTTAGTTTCTTTCATTTGAAATTCTCAGAAATGCCCAGTTTCCCAAAATATATGATGCCTTATTAAAACCCAATTTAAAAACATCACTCAAACAATTTTTCAAGGGGGTAGTCCATGAGCAACCCTGATACATAATAGTGTGGTTTGTTTGGAGGGTACACTATTGTGTCCTGCTGCTTCCTGAGGTCATGATTTTTTGATTTTTTCAATCATATCCTTTACCTTTTCCTTTGCTAAAGTTTTTTCCTTTTAATTAATTTCTTTCTTAGTTTCTTTCATTTGAAATTTTCAGAAATGCCCAGTTTCCCAAAATATATGATGCCTTATTAAAACCCAATTAAAAAAACATCACTCATACAATTTTTCAAGGGGGTAGTCCATGAGCAACCCTGATACATAATAGTGTGGTTTGTTTGGAGGGTACACTATTGTGTCCTGCTGCTTCCTGAGGTCATGATTTTTTGATTTTTTCAATCATTTCCTTTACCTTTTCCTTTGCTAGCTAAAGTTTTTTCCTTTTAGTTAATTTCTTTCTTAGTTTCTTTCATTTGAAATTCTCAGAAATGCCCAGTTTCCCAAAATATATGATGCCTTATTAAAACCCAATTCAAAAGCATCACTCAAACAATTTTTCAAGGGGGTAGTCCATGAGCAGCCCTGATACATAATAGTGTGGTTTGTTTGGAGGGTACACTATTGTGTCCAGCTGCTTTCCTGAGGTCATGATTTTTTGATTTTTTCAATCATTTCCTTTACCTTTTCTTTTGCTAGCTAAAGTTTTTTCCTTTTAATTAATTCCTTTCATAGTTTATTTCATTTGAAATTCTCAGAAATGCCCAGTTTCCCAAAATATATGATGCCTTATTAAAACCCAATTAAAAAACATTACTCAAACAATTTTTCAAGGGGGTAGTCCATGAGCAGCCCTGATACATAATAGTGTGGTTTGTTTGGAGGGTACACTATTGTGTCCAGCTGCTTTCCTGAGGTCATGATTTGTTTTCAATCATATCCTTTACCTTTTCCTTTGCTAAAGTTTTTTCCTTTTAATTAATTTCTTTCTTAGTTTCTTTCATTTGAAATTTTCAGAAATGCCCAGTTTCCCAAAATATATGATGCCTTATTAAAACCCAATTAAAAAAACATCACTCAAACATTTTTTCAAGGGGGTAGTCCATGAGCAACCCTGATACATAATAGTGTGGTTTGTTTGGAGGGTACACTATTGTGTCCTGCTGCTTCCTGAGGTCATGATTTTTTGATTTTTTTCAATCATTTCCTTTACCTTTTCCTTTGCTAGCTAAAGTTTTTTCCTTTTAATTAATTTCTTTCTTAGTTTCTTTCAATTTGAAATTCTCAGAAATGCTCAGTTTCCCAAAATATATGATGCCTTATTAAAACTCAATTAAAAAACATCACTCAAACAATTTTTCAAGGGGGTAGTCCATGAGCAACCCTGATACACAATAGTGTGGTTTGTTTGAGGGTACACTATTGTGTCCTGCTGCTTTCCTGGGGTCATGATTTTTTTTCAATCATTTCCTTTACCTTTTCCTTTGCTAGCTAAATTTTTTTCCTTTTAATTAATTCCTTTCATAGTTGATTTGATTTGAAATTCTCAGAAATGCCCAGTTTTTCAAAATATATGATGCCTTATTAAAACCCAATTTAAAAACATCACTCAGACAATTTTTCAAAGGGGTAGTCCATGAGCAAGCCTGATACACAATAGTGTGGCTTGTTTGAGGGTACACTATTGTGTCCAGCTGCTTTCCTGAAGTCATGATTTTTTGTTTTTTTCAATCATTTCCTTTACCTTTTCCTTTGCTAAAGTTGTTTTTTTTTAAGGTATTTCTATGGTATTACTATTGGATTTCTATGGAATTCCTATGGGATTGCCATGATGTTTCTATGATATCTCTGGAGGATTTCTATGGGATTTCTGAAGGGATGCTATGGGAGTTCTATGGTATTCTTATGGGATTTCCATTGGATTCCTAAGGGATTTCTATGGTATTTCTATTGGATTCCTGTGGGATTTCCAAGGTATTTCCATGATATTTCTATGATATTTCTATGGGATTTTTATTGGAATTCTCATGGGGTTTCTTTGTGGTTCCTATGCTATTCCATGTTATTTCTATGATCTTTCTATGGGATTTCTGTGGGATTCCTATGGTATTTCCATGGTATTTCTATGATATTTCTTTGGGACTACTATTGGATTTCTATGGGATGTCGATTGAAAGTAAATTGACAGTAAATTGAAATCATTTGAAATTAAATTGAAAGTAAACTGAAATCAATTGAAATCAATTCAAAGTAAATTGAAATCAATTCAAAGTAAATTGAAAGTAAATTGAAAGTAAATTGAAATCAATTGAAATCAATTCAAAGTAAATTGAAATCAATTGAAAGTAAATTGAAATCAATTGAAATCAATTGAAATCAATTGAAATCAATTCAAAGTAAATTGAAATCAAGTGAAGTAACTTCACATCAATTGAAATCAATTGAAAGTGACTTCACATCAATTGAAATCAAATGAAAGTAACTTCACATCAATTGAAATCAATTGAAAGTAAATTGCAATCAATTCAAAGTAAATTGAAATCAATTCAAAGTAAGTTGAAATCAATTGAAAGTAACTTGAAATCAATTCAAAGTAAATTGAAATCAATTGAAAGTAACTTGAAATCAATTGAAAGTACTTTGAATTCAATTGAAAGTAGCTTCACATCAATTGAAAGTAATTTGAAATCAATTGAAAATAAATTGAAATCAATTGAAAGTAAATTGAAATCAATTGAAAGTAAATTGAAATCAATTGAAAGTAAATTGAAATCACGGGTTTCAGACTATGACCGAGACCCTTCCCGGAGGTCCCCACCAAGAGGCAGATGCAAGTGCACCTTTTCACTCCAAGTTGGGCTCGGTAAATTGAGCCAGTCAGTTGATTGGCCTTGAGCCAAGTTGCAACAGTCGGAGGACGTCTCAACGACTGTGAAAACTTTAAAAAGACCTTAGTGGGGGTGCAGTGGTACTCTGTGCATGTTTCCCAAACCGCACTCCCCCTTCCTGCTTGCAGGAATCCAGGTTCCCCAACACCAAAAACAAAAGCTTCAGGGGTGGCCACGTTTCCTCTGGGAACTCGCCCTTCCCCCAGCCAGAAGGGCGAAGACCCTCGTGTGCCATAGTCCCAGGCTGGTGTTGGTTCCCCCTTCATCCAAGGGTCGCGTGGAGTTCCACTTCGGGTTGACTCCAAAAATTGAAAAACTACAGCCCTAACTTCGTAGGTTTTGAATTCCCTCTCTCACCAGCGCTGTCCTCGAAGAGCGCCCAACGGTGTTCTTTGGGTCCAGCAGCTGATGAGCTTTTCCCTGTATTGGTCTTTTCCACCGGCAGCTAATGATCTTTTCCTTGGGTCTTGTTGATCTTTTTCTCCAGCCACCGATGTACTTTTCCGTGTGACCTATTTCCTTTTGGGTGAGCTTTTCGCCACATCTCTTGGGTCTTGTTTGACAAGGAAAACGGTGTATCCCACCCACTTGTCTTCGACCCACTTGGTCTCCCAGTCAAAATCCAAGATTATTTTTCGCTCGTTGCTGTCCAGGGTATTCCACAAAAATGTGACCCGGTAAGGATCCAACTGGTCGACCTTTTTCGGTAAAGTGGGGTGATCTGGATGAAATGAATTCTGTCTCCATTTGTAATGGATTCTTGTGATGATTCGTCCATAGTCCCCAGGGGCTGGAACATGCCACATGTCAATGGCCTGACCCTGTTCTTCAAAGCCTGTTACGGCCGGCGGCTTTGTCATCCATGCTGTGCCCTCTCCAGAGATGATATATTCCACCTCACGCATGACCACCTCAGGCATGTAAACTGTCCAGCTGGCTGGGTCTTCAGGACGTCGAATTAAATCTTGTCCCGGACGAATCCTTGGTCTTTGGGCCGGTGGCGGAGTCTCCGGTTCTGCTGGCCTTCTTGGTGTCTGGGAAGACTCAGTGTCCTCCTCCGGATGCTCCTTGTACCACTGTTCCCATTCAGCCTCGGTGTATTTGTTCTTCTTCTTCTTTTTCTTTTTCGGTTCCCATTTGTCACCCCATGCACCATCCCACCAATACCATTCTCCTCCATCCACTTCATAGTAAGCCGCTGCCTTAGGAGCTGCCTTAGAGGAGGAGGCTCAGGTCGTTTCTGCAGGTTTTTCCTTTGGCTCTGCAGGTATTGCCTTTCCATAGACTGATCTCATCCTTGCAAGGTAATCAGCCATTTTTTCTCCTTCTCTCTGTTCCTTCCATTTTCCCCACTCTTCATCATCGGTGGGTACTTTTTCCTCTTCCTTGGGAGTTGGCATCGACGGTTTTTTCGGTGGCGGTCTCCCAGGGGCTTTCATACCCTCTGGCAGCGGAGCTATCGGTCCCTTTGGGACCCTTTCCGAACCTCGCGATTCGGCTGTAGAAGGGCCAGAGCTTTTTTCACTCTCCGATCGCCTTGTTGTCGATTCCTTTTCCCTGTGTGGCGACCTAGATCGCCCTGTTTCACCCCGTCTCCGACGGTCTCTTCCTCTTTCCCTTTTGTCATGGGCGCGATCAGCATCCCTCTCTTCGGTTTTTCTTCTTTTTTCCTTTCTATGATCTTCTCCCGGACGTGGTTCTTCTTCCTGATGTTCATCTTTTTCTACAGTTGGCGCCGCCGTGGAATGACCTTCTCCCCCACGTACATCTTTTTCTCGATCTTTCAGGGCCAACTTCACCATCAGTTCAGCTTGTTCCACCATTTGTCGATTGAACTGAGGAACCACCAGGAGTGTCAAATGGCTCATAAGCCATCGGAAAACTTCCCACACCAGGATGACCATCATGGCATAAAGTATGCCAAAAAACTGACCAAAGACGCCTTGCGAAACATCTTCACCGTCCATAGCTGTCACTGGTGCAGCAAGGCAGACGAGGACGCTTTTGAGCCCAAAACTTTTGGAAAAATAAATTGCTGCGGACAACCCCAATTCCCTAACGGAAAAACACTTAAATCCCGTTGGTTGCGGAGCTATCCCCTTTGAGGTTTCAGGATGGTTTTTCCCCTTACCTACCACATTAGAATTCCCCAAAAACCCAATTCCCCAAGTTGCAACCAGATCCCACGGTTCTGTGGAACCCGACCTTGGTACAACTTCAGCAGCTCGATGTTCTTCTCGATCGGACCTGGCACAATCCAAGTCCCAAGGTTTCTCTTGTCCATCACCCAGGATGGTCTTAGGGATGGGTTCTTCTTTTTCATAACTGTGCAATTGGGCAACATGACCGTGATGATCTTGTACCCGCAAAACTTTCAAAACTGGTGGATTTTCATCCCAAAAATAAACCCGTTTAGGTTTTGGGTTACCCCTTTTGGACCTAGTACCCCGTTTTAGAATACCCCTAGGTTCTTCTTCTACAGGGTGTTCAACTTGTCCAGGAATGTTCTTCTTCTCCAAAAACGGTAAGACCGACTCCAACTGGAACCGATCCTTGACCACGGATTCAGTGACGCGATACGCATCAGCCAGTACTCGCACCAGCCTTCCAATGGCAGTGCTCAGGGCTTCATGCCGGAAATCGGCTAGTTCTGGATATTCCTCGGCCAGACCAACCACCTTTTTCACCACTGATACGCACCGACCAGCGATATCTCGGTAGTTGTCCCAGGAGGAAGTCTCCTGGTCTGGTTCTTCTGGACGTTGTTCTTCTCCCAGAGGTTGTTCTTCACGATGGTTGGACCCCATTGATGTTTCCTCATTTGGAACCCCGGAACCTTGGTGATTGACGAACCTCCAGAACCTTTCCCAACTGGGCTTCACAGCGATGATCTTCGTCAGGAAATCGGCCACAAGTTTTACCCCTGGAAGGTGACGGATGATCCAACTACCATCCTTTAACCTTTCCCTTAGGGCTGTTGCTCGCAACCGCAAGTGCCGAGTCCTCCACGGACCGTCAGGATTTTCCAAGATGGCTATTGCAGCCGTGTTGTCTCCGTAGATGATCTTCTGCCCGATTTTCCGTCCTTCCACGACCTCTATGAGAGACGCCAGAGAGTCTCCCATGACCATGGATTCCAAGTAGGACATCAATTCCCCTTCGGCGGTGCTCAACACCACAAAAGCTTGACGGCTGGCTTCCCATTGAACCAACCCTCCACCATAAAAACCTAGGATACCCTGCAGTGATCTTTCGCCCGCAGGGGCAAATGAAATGTCCGAGAACATTTCGACTTGCTGCATCTCCCGGTGAAATGGCAGATCATCTTCGGGACCACGATCATCACTTGTGCAAACCCCATAGCTGAGATGTTGAGTTTCGGTTCCCTTCAGGTAACCAAACACCTGTTGTGCGGTTTTCACCACCCATTTGGGCCGTTTGTTCACCTGTCTTCCCAATTGGCTGACGGCGAAACTGATATCCGGCCTTGTCCTTATGGACAACCACAACAACTCGCCCACCACCGTTTGAGCTTGTCGGATGTTTTCAAGTGCTGGTTGTTCTTCTTCCGGAAGTTCGGCATCCGCTTTCGTCATCGGAACCGGTCTTGGGTGTTCTACTTGATGTCGATTCAACAGATCCCGAGTGTAGGACTGCTGTCCCACCTTCAACTTCTTGTGATCCCCTTGACCGCTCCATTGGAGCTCGAACCCACAAAATCGAACCCAGCCTTTGTGATCAACTTCTTCAGGAGTGGAGCAAGTCCATTCTTCCTTCAGCCTCTTCAAGAAGCTGTGTTTGGCGTGAGGTTCCGCAAGAACCATAAGATCGTCCACATAGACGACCACCAAACCCACTTGCCGATATCCATCAGGACGTACTTCTTCTCCCGGAGCGTCACCACCTTTACACAGGATTCTCCACAAATTTCCTTCCGGCGTTTGTTCCAGCTTGTACTCCTTCTGCATCTCCCCCGGGCTTGCATCTCCCTGCCATGTGAACCGCCGCATTGTTTGGTCGCGGTACACTGCCCAATGGGCAGGACTGGATTGAAACCCATACAGGGCCTTGTCGACAAGCCAGACCTCATCCGGTTGGGTAATCCCAAAATCAGTCATGATCCTGGGCGGCACCACCGCCACGGTTTTGGCACCTTGTTCCACCGGCCGAGGAGCCAGTAGAAAAGCGGTCGCTTCCGGTGATGCCAAGTTGCCGCAGATCACAGCGCGACATTTGTATCTCCCTCCAGCCTTGATCACACAGACCAATTTCCCCGGCACCAATTCGGCTTCAGGGTCAATCTCGGACCTTTTGACTGGTCGGATAGCTTTTGTTTCTGCAGTCAAGGATTTGTACTCGGCGAGCATCGAGTCGTACCATTTTTCCTTTTCCATTCTCACCTTGTGGAGAGGGACTGTAACAGTTTGAAGTTGTTCTTCTCCACCGCTACCATCAGCTTGTGCTGAACAGACCCTTAGTTGGCACACTCGCCTTTCCTCTTCCATCCTTGCAGTTGTTACAGCTTCCAGTTCTTCTTCCAAATCTTCACGATGTTCTTGTAGAAGTCGTAGAACTTGTCCCTGTATGAAACCGTTTGTGGGATCCACTGGAACATTCGACAGTTCTTCCCTAATGGCTTCCACAACTCCAAGGTGTTGATCTTCTTTGACCTTCAACAGGTGTGTCAAGCTAACGTTTCTGACGATGAACTCCCCCGAGGTTGGACTTCTTTCGATGTGCTTCTCCCCCGAGTCTGGACCATCTTGTGCAGAAACCCTTGAAACTTTGATTTTTTCACTTTTGAAAAGGTTACCGGGCTCCCCCCCTGCTGACACTTCAGCAGGCTCTACTTTCATTTTTGAGATTTCCGGCCCAAGGCTGTCAATCTCTTCCACAGGAGCTTCCGGATCTTCTCGGTTGAGTTCTTCATAAAGCAAGTCGATTTCATCAGGCCCTTCATCTGCTTCGAGCATTTCGCTCGGTTCGTATGGCTCTGAATCTTCAGGTGGTGATTCGTCAGGAGGTGGTAGCGGAGCGTCCCCAATGGTTGGCGGCAACCTCATGACACCTTCTGGCGGCGTCTTGGAGTAAAGCCGTCTGTGAGGCCTTTCAGGATTGTCTTCTATCTCCAACCTGATGCGGACCCGCTCCCCTTCCTCACTCGGAACAACCACTTCTCGAGCATGAACCACCTTTCCATCTTTCTGTTGGACCACCCAACCCGAGAACATCATTGGACTCGGACACAGTAGGCGTCCTTCTGTGTATGGAGACGGAATCGCCCCCTTTTTGAACCATCTTTTTGACCGAACCAAGACGTTGGCCCTGAAGGGCAGCATTGACAGTACGGGCACCCCCAGTTTCTCCAACTGTTGCCTCATTCGTTCTTCAGCACAATACCTCATGGCTTGAGGCCAGTCGGTCACCTCACTTCCTGCCACGCGGAGATACAGACGGGTTCGCCTTTTAAGCTGATTGACCTCTGATTCCACATGGCCGTTTGAGGCCGGGTCGTCTCCCTCCGTCATGCTCTGTCTTATAAGGCGCTCTGAGCACCATTTTTCAACCTTTTTTGACAGTAGCTCTTTAGCCCGATCACTATGCAGACGGTTGATCTTGATACCCATCGTGTTGAACTTCGCGATGCATTTTCCCAGGGCGACTAGGATTTCACTCACATGCCTTGACCCCAGAAGTTCCACCAATGTCACGTGCCGTACATTGAACGGCTGCTTGGATTCTTCTACCAACCTTTTGACTTCTTCCGTCATCGGGTCGGGATCTCCTTTTTCTTCCTTTCCACTGTTGTCCTTCTCCCCCGACTCCGGAAGTTGATGATCTTCTCCACCAAGCGGGCAATCTCCCTCTTCGAGACCATCCCCCCACGAGGGTTCCAGAATTTTAGGTTTCCCCTTTTCTGGGGATTCTTCACATGGCATCACGATGTCCCTCGATGGGGCTTGATCTTGTTGTTCCTTCGGTCGATCTTCATCTTCTCCCCCAGGTTTGGTGATGTAATCCGGGACCAAGGCGGTGGCCACCATTGCATACTTCACCACATCCTTCCCAGAGGATAAATCCCTGACCTTTGGAAAGGGTCCCACGATGTCCACGCTCATCGCCCATGACGACGTCGTAGCATCGCGTCTCCTCCGATGTGGAGACCTTGCACCCATTTCCAAAACACAAGTCCTACAATCCCTTCTATATGGTCGATGGCCTTGACGAATATGGGCTTCCCAGGCTTCCTCTGGCGTCATCTTGGCCAAGTGTGGCTCTTCACCCGCAGTTTCATCGCCTTCCCGTTTGAGATGTCGGTGAAGCGCTTCTCGGATGGCAGCCCTTAATCCCGGTGCCCATACCGCCCAGGTGGACGACAAATGGCAACGGTCTTTGATGTCCTTTGGCAGGGCCTCGGAGTGCTTGGTGCTGCGTTGATCTTCCAAGTCTCTCATGTCCTCCAGGTTTGTGAGGCACGTGGTCGGTTTCCGTCGTGAGTGCCCAAAGCACCCTTGATCAAAGGATACCAAACCCATTCCTTGGTAGCGGAGCAGCTGCATTAACTCCGGCCATGCCCAAAAGCTTGGACTTTCTTCTTCGCGAGCTTGTGGAACATACGTCAACGGATCCTGTGGGCTCTCCAAGAGGAAAGCGGTTCTCACACGATGACGCTCGCGGCATTCTTCAGACCTTATGAACAGGCCAATTTGTTTCAGCAGCAGTGCTGCATCTGAATCAGCCAAGTTCTTCTCCCGGTCTGTCAATCCTGGTAGACCATACCGGTCATGGAAACGTCCACGCAATGGTCTTGGTCCCGGTTGTTTCTGCCTCAATCGGCTGACCGTCCGACAGGGAGGTCCCCCGATGATAGCAAGAAGTTTTCCCAGGCTTGCAAGTTTCCAAAGGAAACTCCATGTTCCCGGATTGTGTAGATCTTGATTTCGACCTTCATTGATATCCAAAGTGATGACTTCAATCCCATTGATGGGATTCTTTCGCCATTCCTTCGCCCTTTCTCCAGCAAAAAGGTGGACTATAACCCCTTTTGAGGTGAGCAGCCTCCTTCTTTTGTGCCGGTTCCATGGTAAATCATGGTTCATTTGCGGATCTTCTTCATCTTGACCCCGCATGTAATTCCAAATTCTGTCCGGTGTTTCCGGAAATCGTGATCCCCACCACTTCTTGGTCTTCTCCGTGGGCTCTTCCAAGGTGAGCCGATGGTTGGTCCTCTTTTCCATTTCCATGTGCTCAATCTCAGTGATCAGAGCCAGAGCGTGGTCCTTTCGAACCACTGGACACCCAGACCTTAACCAACATTCTATGTTTCCCAGTCGTGGATGCTTCACAACACATCCTGCACGGGACCAAGTGATGGTGTATCCCAATTCCACCAAACCTCGAAGAGGTACAATTGGTTCCACCGGTCCCTCCGACAAGAGGGTTCCATTCACAGGATTTTGATAGAGCTGAGTAGCTCCATGCGCGAGCTCCACAGTGACCTGCACCGCGTTCTTGATCTCCTCGGTTGATCCCTGTCTCAAGGGGTGTGTCGCCCCACCATCCAATAAACCTGTCCCATCATCAAATTCAACTTCGAGATGATCCCCACCATGCCCCACCGATTTCAAGACCGGTCCATTGAGACCCTTCAAAAGGTTGGTCACTTCTCCCACAACCTTGTTGGCCTCCTCTGGTACAGGGGTTATAGTGACCGTGGACTCCTTCATCGGATTGATCTTCACGGTAGGTTCAGAATGTTCTTGAGCAGCACCTCCCTCTTTTCCAGGACCATTTTTCCTCTCTTGAGATCTTGAGCGGATTCTTGTGGTTTTGGCCACCTTTGGTTCCTCGGATCCACCTTGTGGACCTCGTGACTCACTTCGTTTTCCCGCCGGACAATCACGTCGGGAGTGTCCCCTTCCAGAACAGTTGAAACATCGGCCATCTTTGGAGTCCAGGACAGTGTGCGTGAATCGGCACCGGTCAGCATATTGGCATCCCTTATCTGTCAGCCAGTTGATGCACGCAGTCTTGTGGACCACATTAGCCGCGTTAATCGGCAGCTCGGGCTTTTCTCCCCTCCTTCCGGTGGAAGAACCTGCTGCGTCTTCTGGTTTTCCCTTTGAAGCGCCCTTTGGTGGGTTTCCAGATGAATCCGGCCCACTCATTGACTTCACCCCTACCACATTATTGGGTTTAGCCGCTGGGCCCTGTGTTATGTTCCCCGGTTGACGGAGAGCCATTTCACCAGCTTCAGCTTGAAGAAGTTCAGAAAACGTTCTGATCTCTTGCATTCCCGGCCGGAGATCTATGCCCAAATGCTGTCTCACCGAAGACAACCGGTAGGCAGCTTGAGCTCCCCCCAATCTGGCCAAGGCATCACTCATTTTTGCGACCACTCCGGCCAAAACCAGAGGATCGGGCAAAACCAATTGAAGTTCTTCGGCACGAACCACCCATCTTCTCCACTTCCGGATGGAGTTGACCATCTCTGCAGCATTATTAGATGGACATTTCCAGTCCATCAACATTTGCAGCAGGGCAGTTCTTTCCACTTGTCCCCCAGGTTGGAAGACGGTGTACAGCTTGAACATGACTTGACCCGCTGACATGTGTCTGTTCGCCACAAGGTCCTCGTAGATGTCCTTGGGGACGGCTTGAAGCAGCATACCCACCACCCGTTTCTCTGTGCGAGGCCACCTACGGGCCATGTCAGGTATCACAGGCGCCATCCGGAGCCTCATGAGTGGATCCGCTTGCAACCAGTGGTGGTATGCTTGTTCAACAGCAGTCATCACTACTTCCCACCATTGCTCTGAGGTGTAGCTCACATCCCCAATCATCTGTTGGGCAACTGTCAGCCAGTCTCCAAAGTCCAAAGATGTTGCATTCCTGTCCAGCTTCGGCAATTCGACCGATCTTAGCGTTTCGCCTGGTACTTCTCCCCCTGCCTGAGGTCCTGCTTGGACTACAGCTTGTTGTTGTTGTGGCGGCGCAGCTTGTCCTGGATTTCCTTGATGACCACCTGGGAGACCGGGATTTCCCTGATGACCACCTGGCGGACCAGGTGCTTGTCCGGGATTTCCATACTGCCCTGGCGGTGGACCCCCTGGCCAACCATAACCACCCATAGGTCCGGTGTTTCCTCCCGGAAATGCAAAAACCCCTTGAGGTCGACGATCTTGTCCTGCAGGTGCTCCTCCAACTTGGACTTGAGGATTATACCATTGATTAGGTTGGTCACCGATGAAAAAGTGTTTTGTGTTTTCCGTGGCTCCCATGCAAGGAACTCCCATCGGTGGTCTTGACGCCGCTCTCTGCGGCATACCTCCCGGTGGTATTCCAATTAGCCACCCTTGATTCATGTACACATCCATCGGCCGAAAACCTTGTTCGACCTTGGGCGCAGGAGGAACATTCCACAACTGACCTCCCGCCTGCATTTGAAGATCTTGATCATGGTGATGTTGAACTCCTGGAACTGGTTGATCTTGCACATGTTGTACCTGGGGTGGAACACCTTGAGGTGGCCCCACAGGAAAACCCTGCTCGACATTCTTCAGCTCCGGCGAGGCGGTTTGATAAGACCCCCCACTTGACTGAGAGCCCTTGTGACCTCCTCCGGCTTCTCGGACCCGTTCCAGGGCACGTTTCTCTTCCCGCGTGGCTAACCAATTTTCTCGATCTTGTTGGATCTCGGTCTTGCCCCGTTGAAAGAATTCCATCATTTGCTGTTTCAACTCCTCATACTTTTCCTTCTCCCTCGCGTCCGCCTGATCAATCAGGTCTTGCGACACTATGGGATAAGTCAGCTCTTTCACTGGAGTTTGTGGACTGCTCATTAGAGCTTCCACTCGCTTGGCAGCACTCCATGGATTCGTTTCCTCTGCAGCCATGACCCCGGTTACAATCCCAGGATCCACAACCGCCGTTCCCCACTGAGGCACCATTCCCGTAGGTGGCACTCCAGCACACATGGATTGCTGGGACATCCCAGCTACTTGCGAACCCTGTGTTCCACCAGTTGCGGTATACACCACAGGTGCTCCCGCTGGCTGGTAGATCACAGGTGAGCCTGTTGGTGCCGCTGGCCCCGATTGTTTAACGCGTGCATCTTCAGGAGACTCAACAGGTGAACGTCCCGGTCGCTCCAAAAGAGCAACGGTTTCCACAACAGCAGCCGCACCTCCACCCACTTCAGTTGAGCTTTGGTGTTTTCCACCCTGTCCTTCTTCTCGATTACCCACAACAGGTGGTTCACGAAATCCCTCAGACATCCGGGCAACTACTGGTGTTTGTGTCATAGGCACTCCCGAAAGAGTTAGACTATTCACACCTGGGGTCAAACCAGACAACAGACCACCATTCCCATTTCCTCGTACCACTTCAAGTCCAGGAGGTTCTTCAGGTGGTAAGGACACTGGTCTTGCGACTTCTTCCGCAACAGCCGGATTCTGGGCGATTCGTTCGCCCGCTCCAGCCCGGACCGCCGCAACCTGCACTAGGGCTCCACTTCCCCCAGCACCGGTCAGTGCCATCACACTTTCTCCAACTTCCCCATCCATCAGTGATCTTCGGGTTGAGTCTGATGATCTTGTCCCTGTTCTTTCCCCATGTGCTTGTCCAGGTGCGTCCATCTCCTCCAGAAGCCGGTCCAGCATTTGGTCTGCAGTTTCCGCGCGTTCTTCTTTTCCATGTCCATGGGTCCCATGTTGTACTTCTTCAGCATGAGCAGCCGCTTGAACTTGGCGTTCTTGTCGACGACGCTGAGTGAAGTCGCTGCTCGACATTGCTTCAAGGCAGCGTTGGGGTTGGGCTCATAACCCACGGGTTTCAGACTATGACCGAGACCCTTCCCGGAGGTCCCCACCAAGAGGCAGATGCAAGTGCACCTTTTCACTCCAAGTTGGGCTCGGTAAATTGAGCCAGTCAGTTGATTGGCCTTGAGCCAAGTTGCAACAGTCGGAGGACGTCTCAACGACTGTGAAAACTTTAAAAAGACCTTAGTGGGGGTGCAGTGGTACTCTGTGCATGTTTCCCAAACCGCAGAAATAAATTGAAATCAAATTGAAATCAATTCAAAGTAATTTGAAATAAATTGAAAATAAACTGAAATCAATTGAAAGTAAATTGAAATCAATTTAAATCTATCATTTTTTTGATTTCACACTATTTTGTACCCGGTACCTTGTTTTTTCCACACTATTCTGTATCCAAAATTTGTTTAGGGAGGGGGAGGGGGGCCTCCCCACACTAATCTGTAACCTACATTACGGGAAAATTGTTCAGCGGCGTTTGCTCTTATGTGTGACAAACAACCCCGCAGGCTGTTAATTGAACGTGTATTTCATTCAACCTTGTTACAGGACCTTGTTTGCAAATTTGATTAACTTTTTCCAGTAAATGTATTCTTCTGTTTCAGCCAAAAAACAATAGCCTTCACTTATCAGAAACTTAGGTCGAGGTTTAAGCTGACAAAGTGCGTCGGTCTTTTCTCAGTCTTTCTTCAACGTCTGCGACAAATAGTCATTGTGGGATTTTTCGCATCTCTTGCGCAAGTCAACGTGAATGTCATTGTATAATTAATAATTACTCCCCACCCCGCCACATCACACCCCACACCATCCTCAACGAAGCAACCCTGACTTACATAACGTAGCGGTAGCGGCATGGGCAAATCAACATGAACGTTTTTCATTTTTAGCCCCCTTCACCCCCCGCCCCGACCCAGCCCAACCCAATCTTTAATAGCATAGCATCACACTCCGACACACGGCAACAAAGCCATTCAAAACGAAAGTTCGGTTTTCAGCCTACCAGCACAACAGTCGCAGCTGATCAACTCTCGGGAATTAATTGTTGGGTGATTGAAACATGAGCATCTACGAACACCGCAACCGGTTCGCACAGCTGAGCCAAACTTGCCCCTCACGAAAAATCTACCCCATTGAGCTTTGCAGAATATGCAGCCAAGGATCGCATCGATGGGTGGTCCTATCAGGTTTTCTTCTTTAGGGTCCATAGAGGGATCTCATCCAAACGGGGAAAACTGAAGCCAAACTGCAGTGACCGAACTCCTTCCCACCAAGATTCTTGGGGGATGCCTGAAGGAACTCGGCAAATACCAGCATTTGAAGACAAGACTTGTGCGTTCCACCCTTTCACAAATGATTCGACAATTGGGTGTGTAAAGCTAATCCTTTCATTGCGATGCTTGGGACGCCAACAAGCTGGTCAAGCAGTCCTAACGGTACGCCAGATATGAATGGGAAGAAGAGGTCAGAGAAACCCGGACACGCAGCCTCCACAAAAGGGGGGGGGGAAAAAGAAGCGCCGCACTCGTTCAAGAATGGGGAGAACCTGAAGTCGAAGAGCTCCAGCCTCGGAAGCTGTTCAAATCAAGTTACATCAAGTTATCAAGTTCGCCAATGGTTTCAGGTCGCTTCTTCTTGAGATGAATTCTAGCAAGCAAAATGCAACCCGAAAAGGGCCAGAAATTTGGGGCATCACACCGCCTCGCATCAGTACCAGTACAAAGAGTTGCCGGGAAAGCACGCCCATTTATTTGAGAATCGCCTATATTATAAAAGTTCTATATCCACAGCGTGCAGTTACTGCACATGCAGATGGCAACTGGTAGTCCACATGTATGTTCTCAGGAGTCAAGCAACTGGGTAACATCATGTTGTGTGAATACGTTTGAATGTGCAATGGTCTGTAGAGGAACCCATGAGGAAAAATGCAGCGAGGAAGTTCTCTGATCCAAACCCAAGAAAGACCCCACCAGCCGACCCTGGATGCATCCAGGAACCCTGATGCTGTTCCGAACTGGAAGTCCAACGATGCGCCAAAAGCACCTGGAATCGAAAACGTCATTACATTGGGACTTTTGGAGGCTGTTGGATTTCAAGCAGATGTAGGCCACTTGTCCTAGTTTCGCTGCCATCTGTAGTAGAAAAAAGGCGCACGGGCACGTCGTGCCGAGCTATGTTGAAAATAGATTGCAAAAGAAACGTTGCGAAAACTTCAGGTTTCAACTCGTGTGCGTGTGTGTGTGTCAAAGAGTTTTGTGACTGGCGGGCGGCCATGGATCAGAAGCGCAAACACCTGAAACGAGACAACAAAGATTAGAACAGAATGGAAGAGGATAGAGTGGAGTAGATGAAAATAGAATAGAACAAAAGCTGGATATGGGTAGGACAGAATAGATTGGAATGGGTAGGTAGGCCAGTACATTAAGTCCATTGGATAGGTTAGATCGATTGAAAAAATATACTGTATAATATGAAAAAAATAGAATCGAGATGGGTCAGTTGAAAAGATGGTAGATAGAAAGATAGATGGATGGATGCATTAGATAGATTGACAGATTGGCAGACAGACAGACCAGACAGACCAGACAGACCAGACAGACCAGACAGACCAGACAGACCAGACAGACCAGACAGACCAGACAGACAGACCAGACAGACCAGACAGACCAGACAGACCAGACAGACCAGACAGACCAGACAGACCAGACAGGACAGACAGGACAGACAGGACAGACAGGACAGACAGGACAGACAGGACAGACAGGACAGACAGGACAGACAGACAGCCAGCCAGCCAGGCAGACAGGCAGACAGACCAGACAGACCAGACAGACCAGACAGACCAGACAGACCAGACAGACCAGACAGACCAGACAGACCAGACAGACCAGACAGACCAGGCAGACCAGGCAGACCAGGCAGACCAGACAGACCAGACAGACCAGACAGACCAGGCAGACCAGGCAGACCAGGCAGACCAGGCAGACCAGGCAGACCAGGCAGACCAGGCAGACCAGACAGACCAGACAGACCAGACAGACCAGACAGACCAGACAGACCAGACAGACCAGACAGACCAGACAGACCAGACAGACCAGACAGACAAGACAGACAAGACAGACAAGACAGACAAGACAAGACAGACAAGACAGACAAGACAGACAAGACAGACAAGACAGACAAGACAGACAAGACAGACAGGCCAGACAGGCCAGACAGGCCAGGCAGGCCAGACAGGCCAGACAGGCCAGGCAGGCCAGGCAGGCCAGACAGGCCAGAGAGGGGCAGACAGACCAGACAGACCAGACAGACCAGACAGACCAGACAGACCCGACAGACCCGACAGACCCGACAGACCCGACAGACCAGACAGACCAGACAGACCAGACAGACCAGACAGACCAGACAGACAAGACAGACAAGACAGACAAGACAGACAAGACAAGACAGACCAGACAGACAAGACAGACAAGACAGACAAGACAGACAAGACAGACAGGCCAGACAGGCCAGACAGGCCAGGCAGGCCAGACAGACCAGACAGACCAGACAGACCAGACAGGCCAGACAGGCCAGACAGGCCAGACAGGCCAGACAGACCAGACAGACCAGACAGACCAGACAGACCAGACAGACCAGACCAGGCCAGACCAGAACAGAACAGAACAGAACAGAACAGACCAGACAGACAGGAGGATAGATAGCTGGATAGCTGGATAGCTGGATAGCTGGATTGATTGATTGATTGATTGATTGATTGATTGCTTGATTGTTTGATGGGTAGGTAGGTAGGTAGGTAGGTAGATAGATAGATAGGTAGGTAGATAGATAGGTAGATAGATAGATAGATAGGTAGATAGATAGATGGATAGATAGATAGATAGATGGATAGATAGATAGAGGTAGATAGATAGATAGATAGATAGATAGATGTAGCTAGGTAGATAGATAAGATTAGATTAGATTAGATTACATTAGACTAGACTAGACTAGATTAGATTAGATAGATAGATAGATGGATAGATAGATAGATCGATCGATAGATAGATAGATAGATCGATAGATAGATAGATCGATCGATCGATAGTTAGATAGATAGATTAGATAGATTAGATAGATAGAGATAGACAGAGATAGACAGATATGGATAGAGATAGATAGAGATAGGTAGAGATAGATAGAGATAGATAGAGATAGATAGAGATAGATAGAGATAGATAGAGACAGATAGAGATAGAAAGAGATAGATAGAGATAGATAGAGATAGATAGAGATATATAGATAGAGATAGATAGAGATAGAAAGAGATAGATAGAGATAGATAGAGATAGATAGAAATAGAAAGAGATAGATAGAGGTAGATATCGAAATCGATAGAGAGAGATAGAGATAGATAGAGATAGATGGATGGATAGGTAGATAGGCAGGAAGGCAGGAAGATTAGATGGATCGATTGGATCGACTGGATGAATTGGAAACATTTGATAGGTGGATTTGTTGGTAGTCAGATAGAAAGATTAGTGGATAGATGAGATAAAAAGGGGGGGGCGGATAGATGTAGATAGATAGCTAGTTTGGTAACCAGTGTAGAAGCATCCTTAAATATGCACATAAGAATTATGGAGAAGTAACTATCCATGATGACTATTCTTTGCAAACATCTGCGCTGGTTCAGCGCTGGGCTTTTTGGCACCAGCCAATATGACGCCTCTTTGTTTTACCACCACAACTCTGTCCCGCGGTGTACTTGGTACTGTCTAACACTAGACGTGTTGTCAAAATTGGAACCAAGTTGTGCTTTGGATGTTTTTGTCATCACAAATCATTCGATCATGTATGAAAAGTACATAGAAAGATGTCTGTACAAAGTGAACAATGCTGCCGCACTTGTGAAAATAAATTCTACCGATGGATTGGTAAGAAAAGTAGCAATGCATCCCACATCAAACAGATGATGACCCCCACCGCCCCAACAGTGGCCGAACAAACTGAATGTCGGACGACTTACCACAGCGCGTTTGTCCGAGAATTGGGTATATCAGAATCTATTGGTCAATTAATCGTCCTACCCTTCCATGAAAAAAATCCATAAATTGGTGGCATTTCATAGTTTAGACACACACACAAGTCATAATGTTCAAAGTCCGGATGCCACCGATCCTTGACACCCGAACCAAGGCACAGGAACTCGTGATCTCGAGCCCCCACGTGCCATTCACAGCTAGTCCGAAAGAAAAGCCCGGCATGCCCATGGAGATGACGAAATTGGCAGAATTGGTAGATGGATCGAAAGCTCTCGAAACATCGTCTGGCTCAATAACCACATAACCTTGGAAAACAGCGACCCTGCTTTTATTTCGTCAACACTTCGTATATCTGAACTCTCCCCCTCTACACCATGGTGAGCTGTATTTTCGGCCTGGGGTCCTCAAATTTCAGTGAGTTTGGACAGTTCTGCTATAGTGCCGCAACTGCATGTGACCAAAATCTCCTGATGATGTGCCATGACCATGTCCACTTGATCTCGTTCCAGCGACACATTCCCAAATGTTGATTTATCAAATCAAGCTATTCACATTTCTAGATGTCCGTCAATGTTGGTGAATGAGCGGGTCCACAGTATTTCACAGCGCCAAGTCCACAGCCTTTGAGCATCCATATTCCATTGCGATCAGGAAACGCAGACTTGCAAAACACCATGAGACCACACTTCCAGTCACAGCAACATGGGACTTGCAAAACACTGCCGCAAAACACCAAAGGACTGCGCTTCAATACCGACTCTCGACGCCCAAGACAAAAGAAAAATTACTTTGAAGCACTTTTAAGAGAAACCGGAAAAAAGGAAAGTGATCAAAGCCAAAGACTCAAAAATACCAAAAAGTCATCGCAGCCTTTGCACGTACATTTCATTGGGATTTGAAGCGCAGGCTATGCCAAACAACATGGAACCACGCGCCCAAGACGCAGCAACTAGTGGCGTTTATGCAGCAGTTCATTACTTTCTTCACACCAAAGTTGCCAAACGCCGTAGAACTATTTGCTTCGCAGCAGCAACATAGACGCAGAAACCTGACTTTGCTACGCAACATAGGGTTGCCAAGCACAATGGAGCCACGCGAACGACTGCGGCAACCAGCAACATTGACGCGAGCAAAACCTTGCAATGGAACATCAAGTTCAACGCGCGGCCAATCCAAAGATCTAGACACAAAGCGCTTTTCTTGCCTTCTCTTTTCCAGACAATTCTTTCGCTTGACATTTCTTTCTCTTGAGAACTCTTCCCCCAGATAATCTTTCTCTCGACATCTCTTTCTCTTGACAACCCCATTCATTGGCATCTCTAGCTCCGCGAATCGTACACATTCTTCACTCGGAGTTTAGGCCTCTTCACTTCCCTTCACTAGCACTACAGACATGCCTTGGATATGAGCCGAATACGTTTTAGGTGCGTGTCACTGCCTGTGTCAAAACAAAATTCCAAAGTGCTCAAGATGCATGCGCATACAAAGATACATGCATGCATGCATACCTACCTACATACATCCATGCATACATACATACATTACATTACGTTACATTACATTACGTTACATTACATTACATTAATGTAATATCATGTAATGTAACGTAACATAATGTAACGTAATGTAATGTAATGTAATGTAATGCAATGTAATGTACTGTAATGTAATGTATATATGTATGCATGGATGTATGTAGGTAGGTAGGTAGGTAGGTATGTAGGTATGCATGCATGCATGCATGCATGCATGCATGCATGTTTGTATGTATATGAAAATGTATGCATGATCATGGATGTATGATTATGTATGATTATGCATGGCTATGTATGATTATGCCTTCAAGTTGAAAACCGCGGCTGCATTTTGTGTACTTTTGTATGTTCGGGGGTGGGGTGGGGGTGGAGTGTGGTGGTGTGTGGTAATAGCGTCTTGTATCAACTGCTTCACTCACTTGCTGCTACGCTGCAACATAACACTATGTTGCAACATATGCTACGCTGATGATGGGGTGGGGTGGGGGGGTGGGTTGAGGTAATCAGGTCTTGTATCAACTACTTCACTTACTGTACTTGCTGCCGCGCTGCAACAAAACACTATGTTGCAACAAATGCTACGCTGATGATGGGGTGGGGTGGGGTGTGGTGGGGTAATGACGTATCGTATCAACTGCTTCACTTACTTGCTGCTACGCTGCAAAATAATATGCTTTATGCTACGTTGCCACATTTTTTTCGTCTCGATGCTACGCTGAAAGATAACATGTTTCCCGTCTTGATGCTATGTTGCAACATGTTGTCCGTCTAGATGCTATGTTGGGGGGGTTGTGGTTTGGTCTGTCTTCGGCTGTGGCTGTGATTAAGATAGGTTGAATAATATATGTATTTTTAATACTACATGAATATCATCTAGGGACCGACCTAGAAACTTTGTTGTGTTTCTTTCTTCTGGGGTATGATATGTTGAATATTGTTCTAAACTAAACCTCTTTTTGTGACTTAATAGCATGTTATGTTTCAAGTTATGTTACTTAGATGGGGAATATGTTATCCGAAGATGCACTGCTTGATGTGGCTCGAATGTCTCCGCATGGCGGTGGCGATGGGAATCCAATGTGCTTGGTCCGGCCCTGTCGCTTGGCCAAGATATGAAATCACCGGCAAAAGGCGCTGGCGCTGTGGTTCCGCAGAGCACTTACGAAAACTGACGTTTTTTGGAATGCAGTATGTACAGAGGATCATGTATGTATGATTGCGTATGTATAATTATGTGCTTAAGATTTTTTTAAGTGTGATTGTGTTTGATTATGTATGTATGATTGCATATGTATGATTGCGTATGTACAATTATGTGTGTAAGATTTTTGATGTGTGATTATGCATGATTATGTATGTATCATCCTGTATGTATGGTTGCGTATGTATAATTATGTGTGTAAGATTTTTTGTGTTTGATTATGAAAGATTATGTCTGTATGGTCATGTATGTATGATTGCTTATGTATAATTATGTGTGTAAGTTTTTTCTGTGTGATTTTGTATGATTATGTATGTATGATCATGTATGTATGATTGCGTATGTACAATTATGTGTGTACAATTTTTGATGTGTGGTTATACATGATTATGTATGTATGATCATGTATGTATGATTGCGTACGTATAATTATGTGCGCAAGATTTTTTATGTGTGATTTTTGTATGTATGTTTATGTATGTGTGATTGTGTATGTATGACTGCGTATGTATAATTATGTGTGTAAGATTTTTGATGTGTGATTATGTATGATTATGTCTGTATGATCATGTATGTATGATTATGTATGTATCATTATGTGCGTATGATTTTTTATATTTGATTATGTATGATTATGTCTGTATGATCATGTATGTATGATTGCGTATGTATAATTATGCGTGTAAGATTTTTTATATGTGATTATGTATGATTATGTATGTACCAACATGTATGTATGATTGCGTATGTATAATTATGTGTGTAAGATTTCTTGTGTGTGATTATGTATGATTATGTATGTATAATCATGTATGTATGATTGCGTATGTATACTTATGTGTGTAAGATTTTTGATGTGTGATTATGCATGATTATGTATGTATCATCCTGTATGTATGATGATGCATGTATGGTTATGTGTTAGATTTTGTACGAACGATTATGTTTGATTATGTATGTATGATCATGTATGCCTGATTATGTATGTATGATTATGTGTGTAAGATTTTGTCCGCACAATTATCTATGATTATGTATGTATGATCATGTATGTATGATTATGTATGTATGATGATGTGTGTAAGATTTTGTACGAATGATAATGTATGATCATGTATGTATGGTCATGTATGTATGATTATGTGTGTTAGATTTTGTACGAACGATTATGTATGATTATGTATGTATGATCATGTACGTATGTATGATCATGTATGTCTGATTATGTATGTATAATTATGTGAGTAAGATTTTTTATGTGTGATGTTGTATGATCATGCATGTATGATCATGTATGTATGATTATGAGTGTAGGATTTTGTACGAACGATAATGTATGATCATGTATGTATGGTCATGTATGTATGATTATGTGTGTTAGATTTTGTACGAACGATTATGTATGATTATGTATGTATGACCATGTATGTATGATTATGTATGTGTGATTATGTGTGTAAGATTTTGTACAAACGATAATGTATGATTATGTATGTATAATCATGTATGTTTGACTATGTACATATAATTATGTATGTAAGATTTGTTTTATGTGATTATGTATGATTATGTATGTATGATAATGCATGTATGATTGTGTATATATGATTGTGAGTGTAAGATTTTGTACAAACGGTAATGTATGATTATGTATGTATGATCATGTATGTATGATGTATGTAGGATTATGTATGTGTGTATGATTATGTATGTTTGTATTCATGCATGCATGCATATGTATGTGTGTGTGAAACATCTGAATAGATGTAAAACTTCTACCTGTTGATGTCGATGTGCACTGTTTTATTTCCACACATTCAACTCTCACTGATGTTCTATTTCCTGGAACTTTTGCGTCCTTTCATTTTGACATTTATAGCAGGGGGGCACAGAAGGCCCATAGAGCTGTGCCCAACGAAAGCTCTCTATGGTGTCCTTAGGATATCCAGGCTGATCACCTGGACGTACCTGCATCAATTTTGCAACAGTTTCGATGTCATTTTTCTGAAATGGCGACCAGCTAAGCCAAGAACCGGCATGTCGATTTTTCCACATTTTGAAACCAAACTCCTACCTTCGGATTTCCATTTGATGTCACTTCATTGACTGTACGGTTTTCGCAATCTGTCATGCATTGGCGATGGAAACTTTTCGATACCTTCTCGGGTCGTTTCACTGACCCATTCCTGCCAGGTATAATTGGAGCGTTTTCGCACGTAAGGTGCATTCCACATCAGAATTCGCAAAGATTGTTCTGAGCAAGTGTGTGATTCGTGCTGGTTTCGTCACGGTGGCATGAACCCTTCGGGGAATACCTTTCCAGGTATAGGCGAGTGAATCTTCGACTTGATCTCTGAATTTACATGTTTCAACCTAGTAATTCGTTTAAGTAAAGTGCAACAACAGTTGGCCTTTTTTCATGGTTTCACCCCTGGGTCGAGAGAGTGTTGAAACAGCTTGCCACCGTACTTGGCCTCATCGTTTCCCTGAAACTGGTAGCTTACTGCAAAGCTGGAAGCCGCGACAACCTTTCCTTTCTTTCATTGCTCGAGCATTTTAAGCCTTTGACACTTGCAACATGAGGATTCCAGGCATAGGCCATGCTTGCAGGTATGGTGATTTTTTCCTTGTTTGGTCGTTGGTACGGTGCAAATGTGCACGTAATTCATTTCTGACTACTGACAGCCGTTTATGGGGTTGACGTGACATCACGGCCAGTGTGCCGGACGAGGGGACTCTGCATGACATTGTGGATGCATCATGTCACTAACTAGTCCCCCATGGGTCCCCCTATTTCATGTGTTCTCCTCTCTACAGGTTTCGCTGTGGTAGGTTGGTTTAGGCGCTTCCGTCCTCCCCCCCCTCCGCTGGTCTTGTTCCGTTTCCGTCGGCCTCCGCTTCTCTTTTCCCTTGCCCTTTCAGGATTTGCCCGCTTTGGGCCAGGTTTGCTTGTGTTGGTGTTTGCTCCTTCCCTCTTCTTTTGCGTTCCCCTCTTTGCGTCCTCGTTAAGTAACTTTCATCTCATTTTCAGTTCCTTTCAGTTTCATTTTCATCTCATTGTCCGGACCTTAAATTTCCCACCCTCCCGCGGGAGGGTGTGTGTGTGTGGGAAACCCTGAATCAAAGGGTATAAGCAGGGGGCCCGTGGACGTATAGATGGCACGGGCCAACGAAGACCCATCTATGTCGTCGTGAAAACGTACCTGCAAATTCCTTCCGTCAGAAATGGCAAGGTGGCCAAACCAAAAACCACCCATGCCGAAATGCCATGACATGACATGACCTGTAAATGTAAGAGCATGACATGACACGTATCATTTCATCTCATTTCACCCTCTCCCTTCGGGAGTTTACCAAGTGTGTGGAAAACCCTGAATCATTTCATCTCATATCACCCTCTCCCTTCGGGCGTTTACCAAGTGTGTGGGAAACCCTGAATCAAAGGGTATAAGCAGGGGGCCCGTGGACGCATAGATGGCGCGGGCCAACGAAGACCCATCTATGTCGTCGTGAAAACGTACCTGCAAATTCCCATTGTCAGATATGGCAAGGTGGCCAAGCCAAAAACCACCCACGCCGACATGCCATGACATGACACGACACGCTAACGTAATAACATGACATGACATGTATCATTTCATCTCATTTCACCCTCTCCCTTCGGGGAGTTTCCAAGTGTGTCTTTTGCATGCACCCGGATCTCTGATAATCAAAATAAATCCAGACATAATGTTGCCAGAAGCAAAATCCGCACAAGCATCCAGATTCCGCACAAGCATCCAGAATTCTCCATCAGAAGCGAATTTTTCAGAATTCGCCAGATCCATGTTCAGAATTCGCCAGAATTACAGAATTTTCATCCCTCAGAATTCCCCGTCTCATCCCACGATCCTTAACGAACATGTTTTACTAGCATGACCGCTTTGCGCGCTGTTATGTAAGTATGATTGTTACCGCCTGACGTGTAGGTATGACCTATTTTTTAGGGTTCTAACATGGACACCATGTGTGATTGAACGCCGCTTTTCAGATGTGACCCGGTAGCCTCGATGATACTAGCTCATTTGCTTGCAATTTTAACAAACATGTTGTAACATGGTAGCCATGAACATGAATCATCATGCCATGTCGCGTAATCTTATGAGTTAGACAGTTTCAATTTGGAGCAACGACCACATTGATGTTTGACCTGTTGAATTGCTTGCACGTCCTTGGCTACGACCATGCAGCCCGCGATGCCAGCAGCTGATTTGCTTGCCCAGTTGATTAGTCCACCACCACATAGCACACAAGCAGCAATACCTTTTGTACCAACATTCTCTCCAACTCCACAACAGCACCAACCAGCCGGACACACTCTACCACAACCAATGCAACCACCGTGTGCCACCGCCGCTTTTGCACAACCTTTCTCTCCAACTCAACAACAACACCAGCCTATGGGACACGCCGTCCCACAACCAATGCAAGCACCATTTGCCACCTCTGCGTTTACACAACCTCCATCCTTTCACACTTTCAGCCACCCCCACATTACAACGCAGCCATACCAAAATTTCAGCTCTCACCACCACAGTGTGGGCCATTCGTCATGTACCAACCTACACCACATCCAACCAGCACAACACCGGCACAACCACAACCGACCACACCAGCTTTGCAACAATATCCAACCACCACAGTTCCAACTCCACCACAAAGTTATACCAAGCACAGCCGTACACGTTCTCGCACCAGACGCAAGAAGCACAGATCCACCAGCAAGCAACGCAGACAACACAGATGCATTCACTCAACACTGGCACAAATCTCTAGCATTTGGCTCCCCGAGCCTGATCCAAACTTCTCTACACCAACACAGCAAGTGTTTGGACATGAAGATGATTGTGGTGAGCTGCAGCTGCTGCCGACCGATGTGCAAATGAGAGGCTGCTGACGCGACAGTTTCACCTCCGTATCATACTATAATATTATATATATGTATATATATTATCAACTACTTCAAGAACATATAACATATAACTCAAATTCCTTTCTCCGATCCTACAACTCAATGGTTGTGATTTCACCCGACTTTGCAAATTCGTTCTTTGCTTCATCCACTGCTTGTGCTTCTTCCACTGCCTTTTCACTTCTCCGCAACTTTTTCTCTTCCATCCCCCTCTCCACCCTTCTACATGTCCATCTCTGCCTCCGCTCAACACCTTCATTTAGCGGAACACCGGGAAAAAAACGGAAAAAATCAGTGGACAGTGCAATCACACCGAGCCGTTGTAATTCTACATGTGCTACAGTTTCAATTGTTGTTCAAATTCATTACATTCAAAAGCAATTTTCGGTGCTCAGCAGTAGAGACCATCGAATCCTCGGGGCAACTCAGCGTTTCCTCCGTTGTTTGAGTGGAATCATGACGTCGTGGCGTGGCAGCAGCGGACCGTATGACTCTTGGCATGTGAGACGATACCACATCAACACACCACCACGAGCATATCAAGCACGCAGAAGAACAAAGCACTTTCGCAGACAAAGCAGCATCACTTGGCTTGCTTGTGACGTTGGCGGCGAAGGCGTGCAATGAAGAGCTCTACAAGCTGCTGCTGTTTGTGGTCACTCAGCTAGAGTGACTAGCCTGTAATGACTCGAATCATGTACAGTTTTCGTACGTCCTTGGCTACGACCATGCAGCCCGCGATGCCAGCAGCTGATTTGCTTGCCCAGTTGATGAGTCCACCACCACATAGCACACAAGCAGCAATACCTTTTGTACCAGCATTCTCTCCAACTCCGCAACAGCACCAACCAGCCGGACACACTCTACCACAACCAATGCAACCACCGTGTGCCACCGCCGCTTTTGCACAACCTTTCTCTCCAACTCAACAACAACACCAGCCTATGGGACACACCGTCCCACAACCAATGCAAGCACCATTTGCCACCTCTGCGTTTACACAACCTCCATCCTTTCACACTTTCAACACACCACATTACAACACAGCCATGCCAGGTTTTCAGCCACCTCCACATTACAACGCAGCCATACCAAAATTTCAGCTCTCACCACCACAGTGTAAGTCATTCGTCACGTACCAACCTACATCACATCCAACCATCACAACACCGGCACAACCACTACCGACCACACCAGCTTTGCAACAATATCCAACCACCACAGTTCCAACTCCACCACAAAGTTATACCAAGCACAGCCGTACACGTTCTCGCACCAGACGCAAGAAGCACAGATCCACCAGCAAGCAACGCAGACAACACAGATGCATTCACTCAACACTGGCACACATCTCTAGCATTTGGCTCCCCGAGCCTGATCCAAACTTCTCTACACCAACACAGAAAGTGTTTGGACATGAAGATGATTGTGGTGAGCTGCAGCTGCTGCCGACCGATGTGCAAATGATAGGCTGCTGACGCGACAGTTTCACCTCCGTATCATACTATAATATTATATATATATATATAATATCAATTACTTCAAGAACATATAATATATAACTCAAATTCCTTTCTCCGATCTTACAACTCAATGGTTGTGATTTCACCCGACTTTGCAAATTCGTTCTTTGCTTCATCCACTGCTTGTGCTTCTTCCCGTGCCTTTTCACTTCTCCGCAACTTTTCTCTTCCACCCCCCTCTCCACCCTTCTACATGTCCATCTCTGCCTCCGCTCAACACCTTCATTTAGCGGAACACCGGGAAAAAACGGAAAAAAATCGGTGGACAGTGCAATCACACCGAGCGGTTGTAATTCTACATGTACTACAGTTTCAATTGTTGTTCAAATTCATTACATTCAAAAGCAATTTTCGGTGCTCAGCAGTAGAGACCATCGAATCCTCGGGGCAACTCAGCGTTTCCTCCGTTGTTTGAGTGGAATCATGACGCCGTGGCGTGGCAGCAGCGGACCGTATGACTCTTGGCATGTGAGACAATACCACATCAACACACCACCACGAGCATATCAAGCACGCAGCAGAACAAAGCACTTTCGCAGACAAAGCAGCATCACTTGGCTTGCTTGTGACGTTGGCGGCGAAGGCGCGCAATGAAGAGCTCTACAAGCTGCTGCTGTTTGCGGTCACTCAGCTGGAGTGACTAGCCCGTGATGATTCGAATCATGTACAGTTTTCGGCGGCATGCGTTGCGGTTTTCGGATGTTTACAACATTTTCCACCTGAAGATGTTTATGATACTAATTCCTACCGAACATTCCTAACATTACATTGGCAGCACCATACACACATTGCACGACTGTCAGAACACCAGACAATGCAAGCTGAGACAATTACAGCGAACACTCGGCGAACACAACCTGTGTCCTGTGAGTTGGCACTACATTGGTTTTGCAGCCAGAACAATTACCATCAGTTTGTGGCATTGCCGTTGCTCTGTTTAGCACACTCTACGCTCCACACTTATTACACTTGCACTCCACGCTTTAGACTTTACATTACACTCCACACTCTACACTTCACACTGCATGCTCTACGCTTCACACTTTCCACTCCACTCTTCACACTCCTCACTCCACACTCGACACTTTTCACTTTTCACTTTGCACTCCTCACTCCACACTCTACACTTTACACTTTACACTCTGCACTTTACACTCCACTCTTTACACTTTACACTTTATACTGCGCACTCTATACTCTACACTGCTCTTCCTCCACACTTTACGTCTTGCTCGGATATCCCGAGCAACCACTACGAGCCAAGGCGTCTCAGATGCTTCGGCGCACTTGCTGATTGGTACTTCGGTCAAGCATGATACTTGATACTGCTACCTCGAATTGCTAGCATTTGATCCTTTAAGCTCTTTGAACTCCGACTGGTACTGTCGTGTTTGGATTCTTTTCGGTTGTTTCGAAATTTCTGACACGCGACCAACAGCACTGAGGGGATGTTTTCAGTCACACTAGTTTAGTTGGAAACAACTACACTGGGGGAAGTCTTTCTCGGTAAAAACTCGTGCCCTAGCGGCTTGCTGTGTGTGGGAAACCCTGGATCAAAGGATGTAAGCAGGGGGATGGTGGAAGTACGTTCTCTCAGTGCTCATCAGTGACGCCCATAGATCTCTCTCTCTCTCTCAAAGCGACATGCCGGTTCTTGGCAGAAAAATGACATCGAAACTGTTGCAAAATTGATGCAGGTACGTCCAGGTGATCAGCCTGGATATCCTAAGGACACCATAGAGAGCTTCGTTGGGCACAACTCTATGGGCCTTCTGTGCCCCCCTGCTATAAATGTCAAAATGAAAGGACGCAAAAGTTCCAGGAAAATAGAACATCAGTGAGAGTTGAAAGTGTGGAAATAAAACAGTTCTCATCGACATCAACAGGTAGAAGTTTTACATCTATTCAGATGTTTCACACACTTGGAAACTCCCCGAAGGGAGAGGGTGAAATGAGATGAAATGATACAGAAACCAAACTCCTACCTTCGGATTTCCATTTGATGTCACTTCATTGACTGTACGGTTTTCGCAATCTGTCATGCATTGGCGATGGAAACTGTTCGGTACCTTCTCGGGTCGTTTCACTGACCCATTCCTGTCAGGTATAATTGGAGTGTTTTTGCACGTAAGATGCATTCCACATCAGAATTCGCAAAGATTGTTCTGAGCAAGTGTGTGTGTGTGTCTGTGTGCATTTTATGCATGCATGTATGTATGTATGTATGTATGTAGGTAGAGTATGGATACACATACGTGTGCGAGTGGGTGTGGTGTAATCACTGTCTCAACTGCATGTCAAGGCAAGATTGCTCCGACTTATTGGGGCCTAGGTTTGGCTGCTTCGAAAATGTAGTCTGTGGGTGTTGATGGGCTGTTCCAGCTGCTGCTCAGGGGCAAGCTTAGCATGTAAAACTGTGAAGTGAGGCACGATAGAACCACAGCGAGTGACAAAAAATGGGTGTATCAACAACTTCATACTCTTGAAAATTTAGGGTTGTTGTTGGCGGCAACCCGCGCTGGTATAGGTATGAGGACTGCCTCAAAGCCACCAGAAGCTCTGCCCAGTAAAAGCCTTGCCTTTAGTCAGTAGGTATGAGCCGAAACCTGGTTTTGCAATCGAAAAACTCACGGCTGATGCAAATGCCTACATATTCGGTACCCGCAGCTTCCAGTGCCAAGCTACTGAGCAATTCATGCTCTCCAAGTTGTTTGTTCTCCAGTTTGAACTCGAGGACATTCCTAGGACAGTTTGCAAGGTACCCATCAAGCGGCAACCTCATCGTAAGACGCACCTGAGCTGAACCAAGTTCGTGGAGCCACCCGAGGGTGACATGGACTGGTTGGCACCACTCTCCAAAACAAACTGCACGCCAATGTGGCCCGAGAGGAAATCTGGAGGCAAACATTAAAAGTTCTTTCCAAAGACAAATCACACACATGCAAAGGGTCCTTCCAAAAGATATTGTTCATTAAAAACACGATGGTGTGATGTTGGCGATGATGATGATGATGATGATGGTGATGGTGATGGTGGTGATGATGATGATGATGACGATGACGATGATGATGATAAGGAGGAGGACTATGATGATGATGGTGATGATGATGCTGATGATGATGGTGTTGCTGATGATGGTCTAAAAGCTTTCATGCACACGCACAGGGTTTCACACAAAAAAACATTGTTTTACCGTTTTTACCCACAAACGTTCTGACACCAAAAAACTGTCTACACAACGGTTTTTACACACAAGACTTGTACAGCTACACGTTCACATCATCCCGGCAAGAGGCCCCAAACAGTGTTGCAAGGTGCATAACGAAGAGATACCGGGGTAGAGTCTGCAAGTTCTCTTTGCGAAGCTCTCTGTAGAAGATCGTGTGCAAGATCTCCTTGACAGGATCTCTGTAAAAGCTGCTGTGCAAGACCCATTTGTAAGGATATCTGTAGAAGGTCCTGTGCAAAAGGTCCTGTGTAGGTTGCCTTCGTCTACATCTTTTGTGGCGAGTCTCTGCAATCTCTGTACAAGATCTCTGTACAAGGTGTTTGTAAGAGATCTCCACGCAAGA
>CAMXCT020000784.1:68381-148381 GCA_947184155.2 Cladocopium goreaui | reverse complement strand
GCTTGGGAACCTGTTCTTGGGCACCTTTGGGAACCTGTTCCTGGGAACCTTGCTTGGGAGAATTTTGTTTTAGAACCTGTTTCCTGGGAACCTTGCTTGAGGAACCTGTTCCTGGGAACCTTGCTTGGGAACCATCCTTGGGAACCTTGCTTGGGAACCTTTTTTGCCGACCTTGCTTGGGGACCTGTTTCCTGGGATCCCTGCTTGGGAACCTGTTCTTGGGAACCTAGAACATTTTAGGATCTTTGGGAACCTTTGGGAACCTATTCCTGCGAACCTGGCTTGGAGACCTTGCTTGGGAACCTTTGGGAACCTGTTCTTGGGAACCTTGCTTGGGAACCTGTTCCTGAAAACCTTGCTTAGAAATCTGTTCTGGGGAACCTTGCTTGGGAACCTCTTCTTGGGTACCTTTGACAAACCTTGCTTTAGAAACCTTTATTGGGAACCTGTGGGAACCTGTTCTTGGGATCCTTTAGGAACCTGTTCCTGGGAACCCTGCTTGGGAACCTAGAAATTTAGAATCTTTGCGAACTGAACATTGCCTGGGAACCTTGGGAACTTATTCCTGGGAACCTTGCTTGGAGACCTTTGGGAACCTTGGCTTGGGAACCTGGCTTGGGAACCTGTTGTTGGGAACTTGTTCCTGAAAACCTTGCTTAGAAATCTGTTCTGGGGAACCTTGCTTGGGAACCTCTTCTTGGGTACCTTTGACAACCTTGCTTGGGAACCTTGCTTTAGAAACCTTTATTGGGAACCTGTGGGAACCTGTTCTTGGGATCCTTTAGGAACCTGTTCCTGGGAACCTTGCTTGGGAACCTAGAAATTTAGAATCTTTGCGAACTGAACATTGCCTGGGAACCTTGGGAACTTATTCCTGGGAACCTTGCTTGGAGACCTTTGGGAACCTTGGCTTGGGAACCTGGCTTGGGAACCTGTTGTTGGGAACCTTGCTTGGAACCTGGGAACTTTTGGGAATGCGGATTTTGGCTGCTCGGACTTGCTCCGGGAGCTTTACTATGGCTGAAGACCCCAAGCTTACGCTGTTTGAGAAAACTGGATCGGTACAGTACCACCCATAGTGATGTTCTACCCCGCAATGATTTACTGCAGATGGGAGTATAATGGCCTAAAGCCATCGACCAAAGCCAGGGGTTTTCAACACAGCTCAGGATTTGGAATTGCGCTCCCAAGATCTCCCAATCAAGAACAAGGAGTCTGTGAGTTCATGATCAGCTAAATCCATCCGCCCAAGATTTTGCAAGGGCTCAATAGATCCCTACGAAACCATCCTAAGTTCCAAGGCACACTTGCACCAGCCACAGAGTCAACCCCAGGCACAATGCAACCTGTAGCTGCAAATTTGTCCCCTCAACAACTAAAACGTTGGGAAATGGTTCCCAAAAGTCGCACTGCTCCCCTCAAATGGAGTTTTCTTGTAGTCATTCATTTGTACGGGGGGAAACAAGGGTTTTAGGGTGTCACTTTAGGATATGGTGTCATCAGATATCGCTTGCTACTAACAATACAGGTAATGAATTAACCCAGCATTCAACCATAATAGGAAAGTTTCGGTTTTTCTCTGACGCAAGTTTTGGTATTGACAGGTGTGCCAGTTTAGTCGAACAAATACCATCCTTCAATACCACCAAGACACCATCGGACGAAGACACCACAGAAACACCACCAAAACATAAGCAAGACACCCAAAACATCACCGAACACCATCAAGACACTACGGACACACCACCAAAGCACCACCAAGACACCAACCACCACCGGAAGACGATTGACCACCAAGACACCAGCAGAACAAACACCGCCGATTCCCGAAAGCACCTGCAAAGGGTTTTCCCAAAAAAAAATGTTGCCAACACACTTTGTCACAATATTTTTCCCATCACAATCTTCTCCCAGCACCATCATCACAACACTATCACAACATCATCATCACAACAACATCATCACAACAACATCATCACAACGACAACAACAACAACAACCAACAACCAACAACCAACAACCAACAACCAACAACCAACAACCAACAACCAACAACCAACAACCAACAACAACAAACAACAAACAACAAACAACAAACAACAAACAACAAACAACAAACAAACAAACAAACAAACAAACAAACAAACAAACACACAAACAAAGAACACAAACAAAGAACACAAACAACAACACAAACAACAACACAAACAACAACACAAACAACAACACAAACAACAACACAAACAACAACACAAACAACAACACAAACAACAACACAAACAACAACACAAACAACAACAACAACAACAACAACAACAACAACAACAACAACAACAACAACAACATCAACAACCATCACCACCACCACAACAACCACAACAACCACAACAACCACAACAACCACAACAACCACAACAACCAAAACAACCACAACAACCACAACAACCACAACAACCACAACAACCACAACAACCACAACAACCACAACAACCACAACAACCACAACAATCACAACAACCACAACAACAACAACAACAACAACAACAACAACAACAACAACAAGAACCAACAAGCAACAAGCAACAAGCAACAAGCAACAAGCAACAATCAACAACCAACAACCAACAACCACAACAACAACAACAACAGCAACAGCAACAGCAACAACAACAGCAACAGCAACAGCATCACCATCACCATCACCACCACCACCATCATCATCATCATCGTTATCATCATCGTCATCATCTTTTTCCAAGCCCTGTTCTGCTTTTTCTTCTTCTTTTCATCAACCATGCCCGTACCATCATCATCAATACTAGTAGACATCCTCAACATCCTCGTTTTTCATATTTGGCAAATCTCAACCTGTGCGCAGATCCAGGTGGACATGATCTTTTTCTGTGTATACATCTACAAAATGAGATTTGTATACACAGGTGTAGATGCAGGCATATATCTTATTGACGCTGGTTTTTACCTGCGGGTGCATAGGTGCAGGTACACAGAATTTTCTTTAACACAACTGCCACATAAATATATGCAGGTGGATTGCGGCAGATATATAGGCGCAGGCGGAGATCAATTTCTCTGAAACACCTGTAAATTGACATACGCAGGTGCACAGTGGCAGACGCAAAACTGCAGGTGGAGATCAATTTCTTAAAGACATCTGCAACTTCTAAAACCTGGACCTTTCCAAAATTTAGGGCAGCAGGACAGCATGGATTGATTCGGATTGATGTCCAAGAAACGCAGCCTTCTTGCACGAAATGCCGATCGTCAAAAATTGCGGTGAAATGGCAATGTGGGCTTGTGCTGGGTTCATCCTTTCCCACGAATTTCGTCTCGATCTTCGCTAAGATTGCGATTTTTGCAGTTCGATGGTTTTGCCTAGCCTTTGTCGCACCACATTCGTCTCGATCGCTAAAACTGAATTGATTTGCGTTTAGATGGTTTTGCGTAGATCCTCTCGCGCTAAATGCGTTTCGATCGGTTAAAAAAAGTGAAGTTGCGATTTTGCATCTGCTTGCTAAACTCTTTGGTGCGAAATGCGTCTCCGCCGTCAATCACGTAAAAGCAAGTCTGTATAAAAACGTTCGTATGTAAAAGCTCCTTGTGTAAATGCATTCATTCCCTTGTAAAACAACCTCTGTAATGTCATCTGTGTGTAAAGTTCCTCTGTGTAAAATCTTCTCTGTGTACAAGTATTTGTCTGTAATTGAAGACGTTTCTGTGTGTGAAAGCATCTCTGTGTAAACGTATCTCAGTTGTCTCAAAAAATATATCCGTGTAAAAGCATGTGTGTTTATAAACATGCACTCGCGCCTCTCCTTTGTCCTCTTTTGGCAACACTTTCAAGAGTACGGGGCGCCCCCACCAAAAACAGGCTTCGCTCATCAGCTGGCTGGTCCCAAATGTTAAAAAGAAACATGCAGCAGCTGTTAAAGGAGGAAGGAAGCCTGGTAGGTTCACCACCTATTGAAAGGGCCGTCACACCTAGTACGCGCCATGCATACATGAGTCTGCTCAGACTGAGTGACCTAGGGCTAGAGGGAAAAACAGTGCAGCAGAACGAATTTTTGACTTTGCACTATGTGGCAGTTTGGTCATAAAAGTTTCAGCAGCCAACTCCTGAAGGTAACTTTCCAGGGTACTGAGGGACAAAAGGCGCATTCGCCACATGATGCTCTGAATGCTCTCTCCCCGTCTATAGGCAGCAATCGCACCTCCACCACGCAAGCTGGCAGGGGTTGGCTGCAAGTGCTTCGGCACATACAACGCAAAAAGGACTCGTTGCCACCTGGTTCTGAAGGCTGCAGCTGACAAGGGGAACAAAGGTAGAAACTCTTCAAGGGGGCCCAGCACCGACTCCAGAAACACAGAAACCAATTCGCCATCGATCTTTAAATGCTGAACTCGGCCTTTCCGACGTCTCATGGTTTTCGGCTTCCGGATCTTGAGAAAGACTGCCGAGCCCTCAGCAGTGCCCAGATCTGATGGGAGTACCAAATCTCCTCGCCGAGCTCGCAAGAGTTCACCTACCCAATAGACTGGCTAAGACAAAAATTTGTCTAATAGTCAGATTTTTAAAATTTGTCTAATAGACAAATTTAAAAAATTTGTCTTAGACAAATTTTTGCTCGACAAATTTGTCTAAGACACGAGTCTTAGACAAATAAATTTGTCTAAGTCAGATTTTTTGCCCACCCTCCACGAGGAAGTTTCGAGGAAATTTCCTTGAAACTTCCTCGTGTGTTTTGTGAAACTGCCTTCAAACTACCTCATGTTTTAAAGGGAAACTTCCTCACTTTTTTGGTGATTTTTGGGGAAACTGCCTCACTATTTCTCTTACTTTTTGATACTTTTTGCACACCCTCCACAAAATGATGGAAAAATGATAAGGTAGTTTGGAGGCAGTTTGGGAGGCAGTTTGGAGGCAGTTTGAAGAAAATCTGAGGCAGTTTCAATTTGTCTAAGACAAAAAAAAATTGTCTAAGACAAATATTTTTTTGTCTAAGACAACTTTTTTTTTGGCTAAGACAAATTTTCAAAATTTGTCTTAGACAAAAAAAAAGTTGTCTTAGACAAAAAAAATCTACCTAATAGTCAGATTTCTACAGAATAGGGATTAGACAAATTTTTGTCTTAGCCAGTCTATTGGGTACACGAGCTATGCCCTCAAAACCCAAGAGCAGTAAAGCTACAAATCGCTTCCAGCCCCACATCCAAGCTACTGCCACCATTGCTTTGTACAGCAACTCCGGAAGAGGCTGTCTATGCTGCACCGGGTTTATCTCTTCCCACTGCGTAACCAGAGCCCAAGCAGGCCCCAGCAGCGGCTTTACAGCAGGGTAGAGCTTCTGAACCAAAGCTAATAAATGCCTAAGTTCATAAAGTGCATGACCAGAGCGGTAAAGCTCCACTCCATAGCTCCGCAGCATCTGAACTGCAAGCGCCGGGCAAACAAAGACCTGGGCAGCTGTAGCCTCACTAAGTTCCTCAGAGAGCCATTGCTGAAAGTCCGCCCAAACCTTACGCTGCAGCCTTTCTGTACTGGGGTTAACCAAAGGAACCCCCAACAAAACGTTCACATCCCTTTCAACTCTCCTTCCGACCGGTCCAGGGTTTTTGGCTTCGCCTACCCTGCAGTGTCCAGCCTGGGCGCATTGAGCTATTGCCAATTTAGCTTGTTTTCCAAGAGGTTTCAAGCCCGCAGCTGCACCCATGCTCCTAGCCAGTTCAATGCAAAAGCCCCCAGGGTATACTTGCGCTACTCTCGTCCATGCCATCCGGTGAAAAGCACTACGCCCACGAAGCACCAGGTGTTCATGGTCCCTCAAACAAAGCTCACAGCATCCTGCCAAAGAAGCGGATGTCGCCACCCTGGTTCTCTTGCGCCAAGGCGTTTTGAATCTGCAAAAATCCACTCGGTAGGACCGCTCAGGCCAGCCAATTCCAGCGTTGAGGAAGACAGGAAGCAACCATAAGAAAGAGGAATCAGGGTTCTCCAACCAGTAGGGTATATTGAGCTTATTACAGATCCCAACCAGCTGTGCACAAAAAAGCGCATGCAGATTTCCCCTCCGCACCTTGTCTCGCATGTTCTCGGTCAAGACGTCGAGACCCATAGGCTTGGAGCGGCTGCACACCGGAGGGCAAACAGCTCTTGAAAAAGAAGCACATTCTGGAGCCATGCCTAAGCCGAGAACAGCGCCGCTTTCCAGCAGCTCCTTCACCGTAAGCTGCAGGTCGTGTTGAAGCAGATCTTGCTCAGGACCATCGTTGTAGTCCACAGTGAGCACCCAGACGCCAAAAGTTCTGGCTATTTTTCGCGCAACTCCAGCAGCACCACTGTAGAGATCCACAAACCCCTGTCGTTCAGGTACGAACCCCTTTGTTGCTCGCTTCCCATTCGGCAGCACAAACTGCGCTGCTTTGAAGGAGCTCAGCACTTTGACAGCTCGCTCGGAGAGGACCCTCGCAGCAGGATTCCTACTTTTCCTACTGGCAGTGGGGCTCTGCTCTGACTGGAAACAAACAGCTTTGGAATTGGGCCGAACCTTAAAAAGCTCTTGAGGCCTCTTGTTCTTTTCTTGGTTTGGGCTTTCAAGCCTCTTATGCCCTCTTGTCTGTTCTTGTATACCGGACAGGGGTGAGACTGCTGAAGCTACTGTACAAACAGAAAAACCGCTACCAGTGCCTGCACAAGGAGGATTAAATAGAATCAGTACAAGGCTCCTCCGGGCTGAATTCAGTCGCGGGTTGTGAAACTTCCTTGGCTGGCCCGGTGCATCACTACAAATGCCGGCAGAGACTTCTCTAAACTTGGCCATCCGTTCCGGTTTTTGGACCGAGGCCAGATTTTTCAGCAAATCCCCTACCAAACCCTGCCTATCTACATCTGCCGCTGCAGCAAACGGAACCCCTGCTAATTGCAAAGGATCATATCCTAAAGAGCTAAGCCATGCATCAAACTCAGTGAAATCCCCCGCGGCAGCAGCAGCCCACCATGATGGGAGGCTCTGGACCGCAGAACGCAGCTCTGCACCTCGCGTAGGATCATCCGAGGGATTTGCCAAAGACGGCACATAGCCATAATTCCCGTAGATGCCACTACCCAAGATGGTCGGCAAAGACAACTGGAGCAGGCGGTTGATGTTTGGAGAAGCGCTCCAGCCTTTCACCAGAGCTGCCAAAGCCACCTGAGAGTCAGCACCTAGAAGGTATCGGCAAGGGCCCCTTCGTCTTGCGAGCTTCTTCTCAACCTCCAACACGGCCTGAAGCTCAATCAGATTTATGTGGCGTCTCGTCTCGTAGACTCCTTTTTCACATGGTGCACCTCATAGCCTAAAGCCTGCGCCAGCAGCAACCAAAGAGGATGGGAAACTAGTGGCACCCCATCCGGCAGCTCATCAGTCGGAAAGGGTTCCTCGGGCATCTTCAGCCAAGCCTTCCATGGTGTGAGCAGTTTTGACCAAGCGCCTCTAGACAGCGCATGCCGCTGGAACTCCTTCGCTAAGGACAAAGGCAGCCGTGCTCGCACCGAGGCCGACCCCCACTCGGAAGCATCACTCATAAACACTTCAGGAATGGAAGGCGCCCTCATCTCCGCTGCAGCAAGAGGGGCCAAAATGGCCAGCACAAAGAGCTCCTCCACCAAACTAGGGCTGAGCTTCACAATGTCTTGTTGCTGCCGCCCACGTTGGGCTTCATACATGAACTGCACCAGACAGAGCATACGGCGCCTCGTCTGAAGCACCGATATCCAGCCCCCAGCCAGAACCTCTAAAAGAGCTACTGAAGCCAGCCCCAACCGGGCTACACGCAAAGAAAGATCAACCAAGGGCACGACACGTTTTGGATTGGCTCGCACCCGTCCAGTCACACCATTTGCTAGGCAGCCCCAAAACTCCGCCTCATGTTCAGCCCGAAAAGTCTTTCGGGGGTGTGCTAGTAAGCCCTGCTGCAGGTACTCCTCACAAAGAAAATTCAAGCGCCTGACACCTTCCATGTCCTCCTTCGCCACTGCATCTGGCTCAGCATGTTCAGCAAAGATCACATCGTCAATCACAATGCCAGCTGCCACAGCGCGAGGCGCCCGACCATGCACAACTAGAAGCTCGAAGGGTGAAAAAGCTCTGGCTAAAAACCCCAATTGTATTTGAGACAGTTGGCCCAGTTCTACCGCTTGATTGTCACCCATAGCTAGTGCAGAAAGGCACGGGTAGAGGTAGGGGGAGTTGACATCTTCTTCTCTAAAACAGGACAACTGCTGAGCTTCTGCAACTGACAAGGGGCAAGCTAGGGCGTTGCGAAAAGCTCTAGCGTTTGTCACCTTGAACGCATGGTAATAGTCTTTGAGGTCAGTGCCAGAAAAGTACATGTTCTTCCCAGGTTCTAGTTCCTGAAGAGCCAAAGTGTGACAGGAAGCCAAAGTTTTGCACCAGGTGTCTAACTTGATCTCTTTGCTATTGGGAGGCCTTGCATCAAGGATGAGACGGTCTTGCACTGCATCTTTCACCAAAGCAAACGCTCCACACAAATGAGTTTCGCGCACTTCTTCAGGCTTTGCTAATACAACCCGCCCTGAAGCGTCCAATCGCTGCAGCAAATTCCTAACCTGTTGACGTGAAGCATGAACTCGGACTTTTGGTGGCCTATCCGCAAAGGAGTCGACCGGTTCCGCTTGAGCTACAGGGTCTAGAAAAACATCTCGATGCAGCTTTGGCAACAAAGGAGTCGGATCAAAAGAAGGAGGTGCCGTGGGCAAAGACAGCCGATCAGGTTCAATAGCCTTTGCCTCCACCGGCTTGGCACCAGACATGCTACCAACTACCTCTCCTGCTGACAGGGATGAGCCAAGGGAATTGTGTGCAGCACCAGCACATCTATGGAAGTAACCTTCCCCGACGACATCACGAGCATCGCACTCCAAATCTGAAATTAATTCATCCAAGCTTTCCACTTTGGCAGCACCCCTGCCTATCTCGGCGGGGCCTACTACTCCTACATGCAAAACATCATCCACATGCTCTTCCAGCCGCTTCACCACAGCCCATTGTGCTGCATTGAGGCTAGACGCGCAAGACAGCAAGGCGGGGCATCGCCTAGGCTTCCCCAAATGCAACCAAGACAAAGTAAGCACCATGAGATTGACTGCTTGATGTCTGCGTTCCAGATCCCTACCAATAGTGCAGTGGTTTTTTGCAAACAGCTTTGGATACGGAGCAGCCATAGGCCAAAGATCAGAAGCTGTCCCTCGGCAGCTCCGAGGTTTGTTGCCAAGATAGGACCTCACAAAACTAGCCAGAGATGTACGCGAGGATAGAAGCCACCTCGTCAATGCACCCCAAAGCGACCCAGCATCCACAGGCTTCGCAGCGGCGCCAGGCACATGCAAATCCGCACCTCCAACTTCGCAGAGGCCATCTAATTTCTTGTGGGCACTAACTTCGTGATGCCGCTCTGCACACTTCCTCAAGTCTGGGCCGCATCGGTCGGCGGGGCACTCTTGTCGCCCTCCTTGCTCTTTTCCTCCTGCTTGCCCTTTCCCGCTCCTTTTGCTGCTTTCTTGGGAGCGGGCTCGCCCTTTGAGGCTTGAGGCTCTTGCACCCAAGGCTCCCCTTGATGGGCAGACAACTTTCCCTTCTTCTCCTGAAAGTCGGAGATGTCCTTGAGCTTTGTCATGAAGAGCTCACACCATCGCGGATCCACCAGCAAACTGTGAGGACATTCCCAAGGATCCGGAGCGCGATGAAGAGCAAAGCTGTGAAAAGGAGGAGGGGGCTCGAGCGCAACCTCGGCTGCTAGGAGCCAGCTCCCTTTGTCCACTGCCTGTTGGTCCAAAGCGGCAAGGGCTAGGCCACACCTTGCCCGAGCCTCCGCAATTTTGTTGCTGCGAAGGGCATCGAGCACACCAGCTATCATCCAAGCTGTGCGCACTGTGGAAGGGAAGTTCTGAACTCGGGAGCGGTGTTCCAACCACCCCCTTGCTGTGACCCCCCCGGCAGCTAAGCCAGGGAGCTGACCTGACCTCTCCCAATCCTTCTGCATTGCACTCTCGATCTCGGCATAGAGCAGCTGAGGCTTGTCCGTCAGCATGCGCTGAAGGGACCGCAGGGCTGCAGCTTTCGACCTGGAAGCACCTGCGGTAGAGCTCGCCGCTGAACCAGATTCGGCGTAGTCCAGGATGCCCTCCAGAGTCTTGTCTTTTGCCTTCTGCTTGTCCTTGTACATCTGCCCTAAGATCTTTGACATCTGCACCACTGCGGTGCTCATAGGGTCGGCACCGCCAGATCCTCTTGGCTCCAGTTCTTCCACCGGGGAGTCCTCTTCGTCCTCGTAGTCCGCGAAGCGCACTGCAGTCTCCTCCCGTGCCGGGTGGCGCAATGCCCCAGCTCGAGGAGTCTTGAGGATTGAGGCCATCTCTTCCAACTGCCGACTGACGCCAGCTTGCAGGGCCTGCTGAGCAACCCCCGGGTCCAACCCTGGTGGCAACTCTGCCAAGGGAGAGAGCTGAGGCTTCGCCCTGCTCTTCGAGGCCGCCGCAAGAGGGTGCGAAGGTTTTGATGCCTGCAGAGCTTTTGTCACCTGCTTCAGCCCCTCTTCCAAGGCTGCAAAACGAGCTTCGAAGCTTGCTGCTGGCGGCTCTGACTCCGCAGTGAAGAAGCTGAAGTGGTCCCCGGCAATCGCCACCAGAGCACCTGCAAAAGGGAGAGAGGGAAAGTCCAGCTCGGCCGCTGCCTGGTCGTAGCTGATGTTCTGTTCCAAGGTTCGGGCCAAAATGCCCAGCCAAACTCCGAGACTGGGCTCGCCCTCTGCTGCCGAGCGATCCAGCTCGGAACTCAAAGGCACTACTACTTTCACTGCCTTCCTCAGCGCTTTCTCTGGGAGGCGTCTGTTCCTGACCTTCTTGTGCCATGCTTCCGATGGCACAGCAACCAAAAGCTCACCGTCGACTTCGGCAACGGCTATAGCTGCTACAGAGGTTCCAGACTCCTCCAAACTCAGCACTCCCACCGAGTAGTCAAAGTCAACCTCCCCACCTGAGGCGATGAGATTTCCGCGGGCAGTGAGGTCCTCAGGCAAGTCCTCACCACCAGATCCTCCTCAGCCATCGCTACTGCCTAAAGGCAGCAGGCGTCTCCAGATCTGCAGCAGCACAAACAGCGCGCACTTCAGCGCGACTGGGTACGCCCACAAAGATGCTATCACCAGGCTGCCCCAGGCGATGAGTCAAGGTCTTTGCTTCCCCCAGCTGGAAAAAACTCTAGGAGGGTTATAGTTGACCAAATCAAAATCTCTCACAACAGTCACAACAATATAAAACCGTGACGCTAAGGAGATCTTTTCTCGCCCACTCAGTCCTCGTGGCTCCCCACGCAAACAGCGCCGAATCCAGGCACCGATGAGTCTGGCAGCCCCCAACCTCTCTGCCGTCAAGGAAGTAGCAGCCTCAGCAACGCTAGCAGCAGCAGACGAAGGTTCAGTCACTACCAGTTCAAACTCGGCCACTCGCTTCTGCAGCCCTTCAACTACCAAGAGCAAGGCCTGAAACTCAGCCTTGGAGACCCCAGATTCGCCACTCATGCGAACCGGTAGAGGCTCTCAGACTTATGTCGCTTAGCGAAAGCTGACAGGCTAGCCTTGATCCAAGCTCTCCAAGCCTGTCTAGCCAGAAAGCACAAGTCCAAAAGAGTGCCTAAAGCAAGCCCTACCAGAATCCCCAACGCAAGGCTAATCAGGTCAATCCGTTCCCAGGCTGGGCTAGACAGAAGGTCACTCAGTGTGCACTCGTTGCAAATCGGGCAGTCAGGAAAGGTGTTGGCCCCCAGAGGAGCACCGATTCCCTCAGTCAGAAGACGCAGCAGCAGCGCTGACAGAGATCCTGAAGTTGCGCCTATGGCGGCCACGGACCTATCCATGCATCTGTGACCCGAAATTGCTATGAGATGCACTCATGCGTGTCATCACTCTGAAACAGCACGCGGGCGTGTGTTGAAAAACGCCTGCGCTTAAAGTAACATCACCGCGTAAGAATCTGTGCAAAAACACCTGTCACTGTGTGTCAAAAGTATCTCTGTGTAAAAGTACGTGCGTGTAAAAGACCTCTGCGTAAAAGAACGTTGCAAAATTACTGAGTAGATGTAGTAGTGTATTGGTGTGCAAAAACACCTGTGTGATCCTGTGTGCAAAAGCATCTCTGTGTAAAGGCACCTGTGCTTAAGCGCGCCTGCGTCTAAAAGTTTCCCTTTGCAAAATCATCCCCGTGTAAAAGGTGGCGTCTTAAAGCACATGTGCAAAAGCATTTCTGTATTGAAAGTGTATATATATCACTCCCGGCCTTTTCCACTCACTAGTGCAAAGTAGCCCAAGCTGCGACAGCAGCTGATGATGCCGTTCAGACATCAGGAGTTTTGGAAAATGGACCGGTCCAAAAACATATCAAATCAAGGCATGGACTATATGGAAATGCCACTGACCCTATCCACCCTTAAAATACTGCTCCGTAAGAGAAAAAGCATTGGAAAACAAGGAATGCACAACCAAATTGCAGTGCTGTTCCAGAAAAAGAATCCGTTCTTTTGCCGCTTTGGGAAGACTGTGCAGAAATAACTGGGCGCCAACTTCTTGAATATAATACTCCAGAGTCTGATTCTTTGAACATCTGCCACGCCATGCGATCTTGGGGATATCCTCCGAATCCAGATACATAGCTGTTGCGCCAGAGCCTCGAAGGGAGCCTGGAGTGGCGCCTTTCTCCAGCTGACGTCGGGGAATCTGCAAATGATCGAAAACTGCATTCCACTGGCGCCAGAAAACTGCCATAGATGCCCCAAACAGCGGCTGATCAACAGAAAGGGTTCCAAAAACGCACTCGGCCAAAACCAAAACACTGACATCACAATCTTGGTATGTTGCCTACGTGCAAATCGAGCAGTTTTTGGGTTCTTTATGAAAATGTACAAAACAGGGTCAGAGGACATCGCATCCTTGGGAAAAATCAGGTCACGCCTGGTCAGGTGAATGAATTCATTGGGATGAAGCATGCCCGCAAAACCAATAGCGACCAGTGCTGCGAAGGTACACCATCCCCAAAGCAGGGACAGAGAGATTGCTGCTCGAAGCATAGGTACGCTGAGCACAGCGCGACATTGCCCTGGTTCATGAATCTGCCAGCATTTATCAACCTGCCAAGCGCCAGCAAGCTGCATCCGAAATTCAGGCCTCAAATGCTGAACTCCTGTCACTGCGTACACAAACTTGTAGCGGGGGAACCCCCCAGCAAAGAGTTCCATACCGTACGCTCTCAGCGCCAAGTTGGCGACCTCAGCTGAAGCTAGTGCATCATCTAAATCCAGACCCAGCCAATTCGAAAAATCCTTCAGGCACATCTCCATGCGGGCCGCTGTCGCCTGTGACAACCCGACATTCAAATCAAGAGGACCACGTGGCTGGTATTTTCGCGGCCCCATCGACTCAGGTCCGGGGTTGCGTTCAATGTCCCCTGCAAGAAGAAGCAGGATACGAACCCAGCGCCCCAAAGGATTGACCCACTTCGCACTGGCAATCACCTGGTCAAAACGCCTGTGGTCGCCACTCTCCAGATCTAAAAACCAAGGACGAATCTCCCTTGAAGCAGCTTCAACTGGTCTACCTCGTGACGGGGCATCAGCCCGATTCCAGGCTGATCGCACATGCAAACACCCAATGTACAAGCCACCACCTAAGATATATCCCAAGCTTGTCCGCAGGATATGACTCAAGGCTGGACTACTGCTCCTGCCCTTTGCAGAGGCCCCAATAGTGACCCTGCTATCCAGAAAACCAACAAATCCGGCTACCCGGACACGACTTTGAGCAGTGCTTCACCCAGCTTTTGAAGACCCTGCATTCCAGACAGTTGATATGCCCCGACTTCTTGAAAGAATAGCGGAACAACTCTCGAAAAGGAAGGCTGAGAGCGAGCTCCTTCACCCAATCAGGATCTTGGTGCCACGGCCGCAGAGACTTGTCATGGGAACAGTCCCCGCTCGCCCCTCCCAGAGTCTGTCTGAAAGCCCAAGCTCCCTCCGCCATAGCGCTGCATAGCGCCCGCGGATATGCAGCAGAAAAAGCACTGACTGCTTCACCAGGTCTTGGCACACGCCCATAAACACTGTGAGCATCAGGTTTGCAGCGGGAGTTGAAAACCTTGATAGACGCCTTCGTAAAAGACCCCTCTATCACAAAATGAGCTCCATGGAGACAACAGCTACAAGTGCCCCCCAATTGTGACAACCATGGTTTGTTGTGTAGCCACTTTGACGGCTTGTTGAAAGCACTTCCACAATTGCAGAAAGCAAACTTGGTAATCCAGCAACCCAGCGACAGGAGTCGCTGGAAACATTCCAGCTCAAACATGACAGACGCACCCGGCTGTTCAATCGAAATGAAAGCACCACGCAGAAGCGCCACAGTCAAGATGAAGCAAGTGCGCACTGCTAGCAAAGTTTGCTCCCTTGTCACACGATCATCCGGATCAAACCCTGCAGGTTGCTGCTTCGACCTAAGACGAGGTCGTCGCAACGTACCGAAGCTCCAGCAGGGAGGTGCAGCATGCCACTCCTTGATCTGCCCAGAATCCGCCAAATGAACCATCCGGTAAAAAGTCCGGTCATCTGCAAGATCCCCATACTTCAATCCTGCGGCTTCCCGCTCCAAGCCAGGATGCACAGAGAAACCCTGCTGTGCATGAGCCCTGCTCCAGTTTGCTGAGCCTGCGAAGAGCTCGATGCAATCATACACTAAACCAGCTCCTTCAACAGCAAGTGGACCCAAATCAACGGGTCTTGAATCCTCACCAAAAACAGGAAAATTATCCAGGCCCAGTTCAGAAAGTACTTCGCCAGCCCCAGAGTCCAGCTTGGTATGAAAACCCCGCAACTCAGTGTGACGCCAGAGCTCTTCTGCTGTATGCTTTGAAACGGGCACCTTACAGATTGCACCTCCAGTGGGCGAGGCATCCATCATAAATAACTCATTTGCCATATCAACCCTCAAATCGGCCTGAATGACTGGCACAAGCAAGATCAAAATCAAAAGTTCGTTCAGGCATCGTGAAGTCATTGGAAACGCTTGATCGGGCCCCAGGCCCTGTCCAGCAGAAAACACTTCAGACAAAACTGAAAACACTGGTCGGCGAAAAAGTAAAACGTGAATCCAGCTGCCCGAAAGACATTGCAGTAGCCGGCGGGTGGTCACCCCTTTTTGAACAACGACAGCAGTGACAAACATCAAGAGTGCAACCCGAGCTCTAGGTGCATGTACCCGGCCAAGTTGCCCATGAATCTCTGCCCCTAATGCCACTGTGGAAGTGACTTGCCGCTGACGTTTCCCTGGATGAGGTACTAGACCCACAGCCCTATAAGCCCCCTCAGAACGTTCACAAATAACCCGACTTACCGCTCAATTAAGCCCTTGCCACCTTTTACCATTTTGATTTTGGTGTTGATTAAATCTCAGCAAAAAGCAAAAAACACGAAATATGAAGATCAAAACTTTCCACAAATAGAGGGTGATTATTTTTCTGTTTATGCTGCTTAGAAAAAGGTCGAGAAACAAACATGTGAAGATCAAAATTTACCACATGTCACAAATCATTTAAAAAGATAAGATAGGTGGGAGATCTGCTCACATTTTTCCAATGTAAAAGTGTCCACTATGATTCAAAAGGGTGCTGTTCAAACAACATGTTGTTTTTGATGTTGGCTTTGTTTGATGATTTTTATGTTAATGATTCTTTGAAAGGGGATCGAGAAACAAAAGTGTGAAGTGAAGATCATAATTTTCCACATGTCACAGGTCATTTAAAAAGACTGTTCGGGTTCAATCAGTATATTTTTCCATGGGATGCTGTTAAAAGTGTCCACTATGATTCAAAAGGGTGCTGTTCAAACAACATGTTGTTTTTGATGTTGTTTTTTGGTGATGGGTTTTCTATTCGTGACTCTTAGAAAAGACCCAGAAACAAACATGTGAAGATCATAATTTTCCACGTGTCACAAGTCATTTAAAAAGATAGGTGGGGGATCTGCTCACATTTTTTCAAACCATGGGATGCTGTAAAAGTGTCCACTATGATTCAAAAGGGTGCTGTTCAAACAACATGTTGTTTTTGATGTTGGTTTTTGGTGATGGTTTTCTATTTGTGATTCTTAGAAAAGATTGAGAAACAAACATGTGAAGATCATAATTTCCACATGTCACAAGTCATTTAAAAAGATAGGTGGGGGATCTGTTCACATTTTTTCACACCATGGGATGCTGTAAAAGTGTCCACTATGATTCAAAAGGGTGCTGTTCAAATAACATTTTGTTTTCGATTCTTAGAAAAGACCAAGAAACAAAAATGTGAAGGTCAACATTTACCACATGTCACAAGTCATTTAAAAAGATAGGTGGGGGATCTGTTCACATTTTTTCAAACCATGGGATGCTGTAAAAGTGTCCACTATGATTCAAAAGGGTGCTGTTCAAACAACATTGTGTTTTTGATGTTTCCCCTCCATTATTCAACAGTTATGTCATACAATTTGCAAAGCAAATTTTCTGATGTAAGTCTCAGGCCCGTGCAAAAAAAACATGTATCTATCATAGTTCATATTGCAGTGCCCTTTTTTTGATTCTTCCGGATGCTGTAAAAGTATCCATTTTGTTTGTCTGGCACTGGTGTAAATACTTGGGTATTATGGAGTTTTAAAGATTCCAGCGGTCATCTTTGGTTGCCTCCTTTAAACTTGCCACCACAAGGGACATTGATCTTTTGTGATGCTGCAGCCCCTATCAGACAGATTCAGAAGTTGAAGAAGGGGGGGCAGGGCGACCAAACAAATACACTACGGCAAAAACGATCAATCCGATTCAATTCAATGGGTATTTCTATGTTTGATTTCATTGTTTCTTGCCCTGCAGCCTTCAAGCCATGTGTGCTTTGGACCGCATCTCAATTGCAACTTGTGCTGGCAAAGAGAACTTATCGCTGCATCTTGCTATTGCTGCTGTAAAAGTGGCTTGCAAATTGAAAACAGTTTCCACAGTTTGCTGCCGCTGTAAAAGTGGCTTCCAAAAATTTGGCCAAACAATTTTATATATAGGTTTACAGATAATGACAGGGAACTTATTGGTATTGCTACATACTTGCCAAAGGTATCCGATAATGGTGGCGCATTGTTTTAATTTTCCTGTGCAGTGCTCACTCTTGAACTTTCAGGTCATCCTCATCATCTTCAGTCGCTCGTCTCAAAAACTAGGTGGACTAAGCTCAGGGGGCTCTTAGTGCTATCAGAGTACTAATCCCCGGATGCTGTAAAAGTATCCAGTGCTGTAAAAGTGCTAATCCCCGGATGCTGTAAAAGTGTCCAAGGGGAGGGGGCTCTTAGTGCTGTAAGAGTACTAATCCCCGGATGCTGTAAGAGTGTCCAAACAGCGCTGTAAGAGTGCTGCAAGGGTTGGACTTGAAGGGCGCTGTAAAAGTGCCTGGACCTACAACCTGCACTGCGAGAAGACCAAGAGTCCGGAAGCTTCAAGATCTTTCACATCAAGTTCAGAGGCGGGGTCAGCGGCAATATCCAGCTATAAATCCTATATATAATAAATAAAAGACAACCCCACCACCATCCACTACCCACCCCATCCCACCATCCACATCCCATATCACCATCCCACCCCATCATCTATGCTTATGAGATAAAGAGTATAGTATACAGGCACAATGGCTGCAACCTCAGTGTCGTTCTTGCCAAGCATTGAATTGCTGCTGTAAGAGTGGCTGGCGCACGGAAATTGAACATGACTTTCAATATCTTTCAATGGTATAATTATGCTCGGCTCTCAAACATTGAATTGCCGCTGTAAGAGTGGCTGGAAAGCAAGGTGCATCAGGGCTTATATAGACATGACCTTCTGTGTTTTTAGATTTATACAATAGGAAAAAATATACGTATACGTATACAGGCATCATGGCTGCAACCTCAGCGTCGTTGCTGGCAAGCATGGAAATACCGCTGTAAGAGTGGCTGGCACATGGCAATTAAACATGACTTTCAATATCTTTCAATGGTATGATTGTGCTCTGAGGAGTGTTCTTGATGTCCTTCCTCACAGTCAAGCCATGTACCTGGGCAGCACTGATTTCAGAAAACTGAATGCAACCTACATTTCTAATTGCGATTGTTTCATGGACAGACAGACACTCTTACAGCATCTCCACAAGACAGTCTTGCCCGAAAGCCTAATTGTAGACACTTTTACAGCGTCTACCCACAAGATGCAGTGCTGCAACATCTTTTTTGCCCAGCGGAGTACTGTGTGTGTGTGCGATTTTATAAGTACTTGGCCAAATGTTTGAAAGCCACTCTTACAGTGGCAACAACCTGACTCTCACTGCCAGCACAAGTTGCAATTGAAGCACACCATGGCTGAAGGCTGCAGGTCAGTGAGAAACAACAAACCCAATGTATTACCCATTGAATCCCATTAGGTTTTTGCTCCTGAATCCCTAAAAGAAATCGCACATTGAACACCCCTGGGTATCTTGTTGACATGTGGAAAGTTTTGATCTTCATACTTGTGCTTTTTGATTATGTGTTCAATGTGCGATTTATTTTAGGGATTCAGGAGCAAAAACCTAATGGGATTCAATGGGTAATACATTGGGTTTGTTGTTTCTCACTGACCTGCAGCCTTCAGCCATGGTGTGCTTCAATTGCAACTTGTGCTGGCAATGAGAGTCAGGTTGTTGCCACTGTAAGAGTGGCTTTCAAACATTTGGCCAAGTACTTTAAAAAGAAAATGCAAGAGAAATGCCATAGTATATTAAATATATGTATGAGAATTGCCACATACTTGCCAGAGGCATTGATGGTGATGCATGTTTTTTTTTCTGTGCAGTGATGCCCACTTGAACTCTCAGGTCATCCTCATCATCTTCAGTCGCCGCTTCTCTCAAAATTGAGGTGGACTGAGCTCAAGGGGCTCTTAGTGCTGTAAGAGTACTAATCCCCGGATGCTGTAAAAGTATCCAGCGCTGTAAGAGTGTCCAAACAGCGCTGTAACAGTGCAAGGGTTGGACCTGGCGCTGTAAAAGTGCCTGGACCTACAACCTGCACTGCGAGAAGACCAAGAGTCCGGAAGCTTCAAGATCTTTCACATCAAGTTCAGAGGCGGGGTCAGCGTCAATATCCAACTAATATAACTTATAGCATCACCACCCGCCGACCCATCCCACCACCACTCACAACCCACCCATCCCATCCCATCCCATTGCCCCACCACCACCCACCACCCAAACCATCTCATCCCGCTGCATCATGTCGTACTCCATCCCACCCATCCCATCCCATCCCCATTCCATATCACTCCCACTCCAATTACAGACCCACCCCATCACCAACCGACACTATTGCCATCCCATCATCTATACAAGAGTGTATATAGTATACAGGCACAGACAGGCACAATGGCTGCAACCTCAAAGTCTGGTTTGTGGCAAGCATTGACTTGCCGCTGTAAGAGTGGGTGGACAACAAAGTGCTACTGTATATAAACCTGATTTTTATCCATATAAACCTGGTAGTCAGTGTATCGTGGGTACTGCACGAAAATATAAATTCCACAGCCGGTGTAAGAGTGGCTGGTACGCAACATGCATCATGGCACAGTAGTAGACATGACTCTCAGTGGCACTGGCTCTGAGGCGAGTGCGCCAAGATGTTCTGTGGAAAGTCAGCATGTACCTGGGCAGCATTGATTTCAAACAGCTGAGTGCAACTGACATGTCTATAGTTGATGGTTTCATGGACACTCTTACAGCGTCCCAGCGTCTACACTGCATATAGACACTTTTACAGCGTCTTATGATAGACACTTTTAAAGCGTTTTGCTGACAGATATGGCGCCACATTTTTCTTCAGATCAGCCAAATCTTTGGTCTGCTGTCGCCAGATCTTTGATCCACCAGCCCAGCCCCAGTGATTATAGATATATAAATATAATCGATTAATTAGATGCTTTGTCTTGCTGTTTGAAACGCTTGGTCTCGCTGTGTTAACTCTTTGATGATATATATATATGTGTGTGTGTGTCAATTTCATTTTTGTGAGTGGTGTGTCTTAACATCTTAATCACTGGAGCTGCTATTGCGCTTCTCCCTGTTGGCGCTTTTGGCGGGGCTCTTTGCCTGCCCAGGAATACAGCAACTGTTTTTTTAAAACAAAAAAAACGACAACTCAAAAAAAAACATGGGAACACCATCCACCCGAACCAAAAGATCAGTCCCTTTTTTGAGTTTCACCGGGCCTTTTTAATTTTTGCAGGCTCCGCTTTCTTCGCCGCTTCCTCTGCCTTTTTCTTCTCTCGCTTTGCCTTCTTCCTTTTTCTTTTCTCCTTGTACTCATTGCACTCCTGCCAAAAACTGGAAGACAAACAAACATGGCTTGACTTGAGTCCGGTCGGTCCTTGAGTTCCATGGCCATCATCTCCATGCGGCATCGGAAATCCTGGGACAGATCTTGATGACAGAACATTCCAATGAAAGAAGGCTCGGTGCATTTTCCGGCCTCACAGCTCATGCCTGCAACTTCCCATTTCATCCTCAAGTCGTCCAGCACTTCTGCTGCTGCCTGATGGGGCAGCAATTGACATGTCTAGTTGTGAGCGTCTTATCATGTATAGAGACACTTTTACAGCGTCTTATCATCTATAGAGACACTTTTACAGCATCTCATCTATAGAGACACTTTTACAGCGTCCCACCATCTTCAAGATGTCCCAAAACGGCCTTATGCGTCAACGCGGCGTTGTCAAGCACTTTCTTCCACAGCTGCTGTTGCAGCTCCCCCATTTGCTGCTGGTGCCGCTGCCGTTGTTGCTGCAGCTGCTGCAGCTGCTGCTGTTGCGCATCAGCATGTTGCTGTTGCAGCTGCTGTTGCAGCTGCTGTTGCAGCTCCGCCATCTGCTGCTGGTGCTCCTGCTGCTGTTGGTGCAGCTGTGCTTGAAGCTGCTGCTGCACCAGTGCCGGTTGCTCAGCAACCAGCGACCATTGCCGCACCTTTTCCATGTTTTTTTTGGCATCCTTTTCTTCTCGGCGGGCTTGGCATTCGTTATGCTTGTGCCCCCTGCGCTGCCTGTGGTGCTGGTCTGCTTGGTGCTGGTTTCGGCGGCGGCGGTGGGAGGCCGTGCGGGAACAACGGCTGCCATCTTGGAGAACCAAATGGGAAGTTCTCCTCCAGCCACCAGTTGTCACCGGCCTTGGCAGGAGGTGGGGCCGCCTCAGGTGGTGGCTGCCTGGCGGGTGCTGAAGCTGCCGGGGCTGGTGGTGCAGCTGGTGCTGGTGACACGGGTGCGGCGGCAGCTTTGGCTATTGCTGCTGCCTTGGACGTGACCCCAGACTTTGTTGGCGGGGGGTTCTTTGGTGGCGTCACTGGCGCTCGCATGGGTCTCTGGTGTTTTTTTCTGTGAATGTGTGAGTGTGAAAGAGTGTGTGTGTGTGTGTTTTTTCCTACGCTTCTTTTCTGCTGAAAAGTCTCGCGCGTGCCTCATCTGAAACAGTTGTCGTTTCGATGGCCCTTAGGTAAGGGACTTGTTTGCCTGAGCTTTCCAAGCATGCCTATGCACAAAAACTTGGCTCGTGTTCCGAGGGATATCAATGGCAGGTCACTGGTAGTGCGTCAGCACTTGGAGAAAGAGTACCATGCAGGGATTCTGCATCGTTTATGCCCATGGTGGTGCGACTGTGATCGTCTGTCAGCACCTGCGGCTGGAGATGGTGAAACTGCAAAAATCTGAATGTGAAACTAATGAGAGCAACAGCTTGTATTAGAAGCAACAGCTTGTCACTCTTTTTTTTTCTTTTTTTTTTGGGCTTCTTTTGGTGGCCCTCTGAAGTCAGGGCGGGGTTACCGATGGGCATGAACAGGTCCGGGGGATAAGCCGGTTGGGGAAACCGGGTGCATGAGGGTGTGAGGAGCAGGACAAGCATGCAGCGTGAGTGTCATCACAATCATGAGCACAGAAAGGGGCAAGAGCAAAAAGGCTCATAGTGTGGAGAAAGGCTTCCACAGTCTGTCCAGGCTTGCAACTCACATCTGCTGGCCAAGCTGGTCGTTGCAAGAATGACGCAAGTCACTGGCAAATGGGGTGAAACGACCTTAAAGATGGTGAGACGTCCTGAACCGTATACATAATGTGGAAGCAACAGCTTGGTTTTTTTTTTGGGGGGGAGGGCTTCTTTTGGTGGCCCTCCTGTCAGGGGTACACATTGGGGTTGCCAATGGGCATGCAAGAACTGGGGATAAGCCGGTTGGGGTAACCGGGTGCATGGGGTGAATCATGTGCAGGTGTGACAAACAATGGGCATCATCTCAATCGTAAGCGCCGTCTAGGCATCGGCAAAATGCCATGTGTTGGGTCAAAAGGACCACGGAGTTCAGTGCCAAAATGGCCAACCTTTCGAATCTCGCCAGCTAGGCCTTGGTGACAGTTGCACGGTTTTGTGCAAGTCTCAGGTTAGGATGTGAAACGTCAATTAAAATGACAGTGAGACAAAACGAAGCAACAGCTTGAAGTAGCAGCAACAGCGTCTTCCCCCCCCTTTTTTTTTGGCTTCTTTTAGTGGCCCTGTGTCCTGGGGTACACATCGGGGTTGCCGATGGGCATGCAAAACATGGGGATAAGCCGGTTTGGGAAACCGGGTGCATCCATAGCAGTGCCTAGTGGCAGACTAACGATGTTTAGTCGTGTTGGTTCTGCACTATTGTGGGCCAGTTTGCATTGGATCCTGCAGTGCCAGTGGGTCGCATATCTGGGTTTATTCTCTGGAGTGTAATGACAGTACATCAACTGCACACATCCAGATGCACATGACATTCTGCACGAACCAGTCTGGCTCCTTCCAACAAGCCTCAGGAGGGCCATTGTCATTGGTGAGTAAGTGCATCACCGGTTGAGCTGGATTGCTGTAGTCGGCTTGCATGCGCAGAATGGCTCGACAGTGACCTGACTGATCATCTCCTAAGTGTGCAATGGCTGCAACAACTTTGTATTCTTTCCATTCAATGGCAAGGTTTTGGCCAGTGAAAAAAGGAATGGTGAACACTCCATGCATCCCAATTGAGAGGTCAGACTTGCAAGGCTCCCCAGTGCCTGCCAGCACGTGACGATCAATGTGAAAACATATCACTGGAGACGCGTGCATGAAGGCAGTTTGCATGCCAAGGTAGTTGTGCCAAACATCAATGAGTGAGTCCCATCTGATCCAACCTGCATGTGCCAATTCAGGGTCAATGTAAAGAGTCACTGGGTTTTCCTTGCCATTGTCATCTCGGACACTATATTCAGTGCCGATTTGTACACGGCGTTCCCAGGTCCAGTTCATGCCTGGAGGCTGCAACCCCTTGTCCATATGGGTCAAAAATTCCACTGGATCACATTCTTCACCGTCCCCATGCCAATGCTCAAGTATTCTAGCAAACCATGGACAGCTGGGTAGATGCATAGATTGAACAATGGAGGTCAGGAGAAACTGAACTATTTGTGATCCGTGTGGCCCCAGCTCATCTGTGGTGAATGTGTGACACGACATCACCGCCCAGAGCCATGTGATCACTGCGGTGTTTGCATAGCACCAGTTGTCCAGGTTGATAAGGATCAATCTGGTAAGGCAGGTGCGCAAGTGATGTGCAACATCACGGCGTGTGCTCAGCGCATCTTGGTTTTGCCGCGCCCTTTCCCATGTGTGGGGCTGGTCTGCTTGCCCTTGCCCTTGCCAAGCATGTTCTGTAGTTGGAGTCCCTGCTTGCTGTAGACCTGTGTGTGAGGTTTCATGGCTGCTCCAATGAGTCCCCACACCGTCGAGCCTTGCAATGCCTCCAGCAGAAATTGGAGTTCGTCGTATCGTACCCCCGTCTGCAGGATCCACGGGACTGTGGTTTGTTCCTCCGCTTGTCGAAGTGCATGGAATTTCATGATGGCCGAGTGATCTCTGGAGATGGTCTTCAGTTGATCCGTGTACTTCAGCATCCGCTGCATGGGGATGTAATCCTGCTTGGTCACCTTGAGAGCTTTCTGATGTGTGCACCATTTCTGGAACGGGAATTGGCCCTCCTCCGTGATCAGTCCATGTGCTCTGGCTGTGGACCACAGGGGATCCTGTGGAGTTTCCTTGGAGAGCTGTTGAACTCGATCGTCCAGCATGGTCGCCAGGTCCCGAAAGAGGACTGCACGTAGTGGGACATACGGGGTGTCCTCCGAGGCCTGTGTGGCCTTCTGCTTCATCATTTGGTGCCATTCCGAGGCTCTCGTCATCAGCTGTGGAAGTAGGGCCGGGGTGGCAGTTTGCAGAAAGAAGACGAAGGAGTCTTGTTTTCTCATCAACTGCTGCTCGGAATCCATCTTCAGCAGCATGCTGCCCATGAGCAGAACCAGTGTTGCTACCTCTGGTACTGTCTGGTGGGCTTCCGGAACGTGGTGGCGTTTGGGTTTTTTTGGTTCTTTTTCGTCCTGTTTGTCTCTGATGTACGGTTCTTTCATCAGAAGGGGTCCCATCGCCTTGAAAGCCTCCAAGATTTCTGCGTCGCCCATCTGCTGATCCGCCATCACGTGAGGGAAGGCAGTGGGTGAGGAGGAGACCAATCTGATATAAAACTGGGCAATGATGCTGCGCATGAATTTGAACCAGGTGGTCACGTTGTTCTTTCTGCTCCACTGTGAGGTCTGTTGTTGCTGGCAAGTTGTAGACCAACCCACAAAATTGGCACTGAAAGTCATTGTGAACATCTGTGCAAAATGCAGGCAGTAATTGTGGCAGGATTTCTGGAATCCATGTGCAGTTGTAGACATGTTGCGCCTTCACATGCTCGCACAGAACTGCCAGATGAAAGGTACCTCCACAGAGCAAACATGTTGTGCTCAAGAGCTGACAAACACTCACCGTGTTCCACAGGTCTGCAAACTGTCTGTTGATGAGTATTGAGACAATGACATCGGTAACTGCATGTTGTTGGACACCTGCCAGGAATGCTCGGATCTTGGCGTCGTCAAAGGTCCAGGGTAGAAAAAGATCATGATCCACCCTCTGTGCCAACATCGACAGCTGTCGGTATGCAGGGCATATGTGGGTAACTCCACGGGACGTCGTCTGTGGGTTACATATGCATGCAGTGTACAATTGGCCAATTTGGAGGAGAAGGTGTACCTGAGTTTGTGACTGTGTCCATCGGCTGGTGTGGACCGTCTGAAGATGGAGGGCAAGATCGCATTGGCGTTCGAACCTGACTCCGCACAGCTGGCAGTGCAACGTGAGTGCAAGCTTCTGCATTGGTTCATGTGGGAGCTGGGCAAGATCTCCTGCAGTGATCAGTTGTTGCCAGCGTTGAGCCACCGGCATCTCTTCCAATGGTTTGGCGACGTTGAAGCCAGAGCATAATCCTCTGGTGATGTGATGCCTGACTTCGGATTTGCTGGTGAAACAAGCCAAACAGTGAGAGCAGACTGGATCTGCTCCCAGCAAATCTCTGGTGGGCACCCAATCATGAATTTCCAACTTGTGAACTTGAAAGAGATGGTTGTGCAACGTCTGTCCATCTTCAAATTGTTCTCTGCAAACCTCGCATCGCAGAACCACGTCAGCGCAATCAGCAAGAGTGCCTGTCATTGGTAAATTGACCAAAAGGAGAGAGATCTGGGTCCAGAAAGGGCACTGATGTTGTCGAGCAAATCGCTTGGTGCAAAAGAAACAGGGGGTGATGGAGGCTTGTGCTTTCCCAAGCTGTGCAGCCTTGGCGAATACATGTTCTGCATGTCGTCCATGGTGGCAACGTAGATGCATGTTCAATTCCTGGATTCTACCAAAGTAAACTCCACAGAGAATGCAGTGATGTTGTAAGTCCTGATGGGCCTCTGTAAGCGTTCTCAACTGCGCCCATTCACTTTGTTCAACAAGCTGCAAAAGTTGTCTGCCATAGGGTTTACTCAGGAGAAGTGCAAGGTCTGCATTTGTGAAGCATGACTTGTCCTGCGCACTTCTGATTGGCAGGCCAGGCTCTGTGCTGCACGATGCCTGACAGCATTGTCTTTCAAGATGTATACACAAACGTCTCCATGTGGTGAAGGACTGGTGACAATGTGTACATATGGGAAGTCCATGCAGGGCATGTGCAGCGGCTTGTGCATGTCGTGTGCGAAGCTGGGTGTACCCATGGACATGTGTTTGATGTCTTCTGAGATTGGGCAGAGATGTGAAACGTAATCTGCACCACTGACATGCAAAGTATTGTATGGGCACCTCCTCAAGCGTCTCGGGGATGCGTTGATCCATCTGTTGATCCTGGGATTGCCATGCAGCATGAATGAGATCAATCATACCCTGTAAATTGCTCCAGTCAATGGTATGAAGTATGTCGATAGTGCTCACTGTGGTAAGTCGCTGACACTGGAGTTGGCGCAGTTGTGTGGCTGTTCGTAGCAGCATTGCAAAAGGATGTTGTAAACCGTAGCAATGTAGAAACTGTGCATGGGTCATGCCTGTTTGAAAACTGTGATTGCCTGCAACTTTTCGAAGGGAGCTCATGATGAATGTGTGTAGTTTGAACAGCCCCTGGAACGTGATGTTGCTTGCAAGAAGTCCATATGTCAATGTTGGATAAATGCACGAAGTCCACAACCGCATCTTCGTTCTCATGGTGAGTCGTCGCGCATTGAGCCATTGTCTCAGGCGATGCATGGTGGTCTTGGTCATCTGCATTCTGTATTGCAAGGTGAGCTGTTCTGGTAAGTGAGGACATCTGTACGCCCAAGTATGTGGCCACATTTTTCACTGGCAGGCGTGTGTGGCATCCGTCGGCCCTGGGGATGATGACAAAAAGTCCTGTTTCACTCCGCTGCACCACCTTTGTTTGGACCCGTCGACAGTTTGTGCCTCCAATGGCAAGTAGTAAAAAGGACTTTTGCAGGGAGATGGTGAGTCCATGTTCTTCAAGCACATCCAATAGGCAACCCATGCGTGTCAAGGCAATGTACAACTCATGTTCCGTGTAAAAGATCGTGCCACAGTGAATATCATCAGCATAAAATGTGACTGCCTTATTAACCCAATCATGACCAATTTTATGTTCCATTTGGGCCATCAGTTTGTGTGTAAAACTGGTCCATAGGACAGGGGCTGCACGGCAGCCCTGTCTGATGCCGCAGCGTGTTGGAGTGGAAACAAATTGATTATTGTGATGGGTAATGTATGCAGTGTCCTGGTGCCAGGAACATAGTATGGCGACTAAATCCTGGTCCACATCTAGAGTGCGAAGATATTGAAATAATGGCAACCTTGGAATAATATCGAAGGCTCGACTTATGTCCAGGAAGAGTTGTAGGCCACCACATACAGCATGCACTGCAGTACCAGCCGCACGTTGATGTACATTTCTGCGTTGATTCCTCAAAAGATGTCTGGTCTCATGACAATGTGCTGCAACTCTTCGGATAGCATCCCCCGCTGATCGATGTTCAATGTAAGCAAACTGGGGTTTGGTACTTACAATGGGAAAAAGGGAATTTTTGAATTTTTTGGTAATCAAACCAAGTACGTTCTTCCCTAGAGGTTCCATCAGGGCTATTGCTCGAAGGTGTTCGAGGCAATGTGGCGCCTTTTGGGGTTTGGGGAGGAATGCTATCCAGGCATGCCGCCATTGAGCAGGTACATACTGAGTAGAGGAAAACCACCATTTGACAATCCAGGGATATATTATGGAAGCAGTCTGTGGGGCAATGTGTTTCCAAACAATTCCTGGTAAAAATGGGGGTGCTACTGACTTCACTGTCGGTGTGGTGGCTATCTCAGCGGCAAGTTCCTCTTCAGTGAAGGGGATTTGCTGCAGTGGTGTGACCGGCAGGTCAAGGTGAGATGGTCCGTCCCATTTGGTCTGTATAAACTCCTGTGTGAGTCTTCTCACATCCTCAGAGGAGGCTGGTGCTCCTTCTGCCGTGCGCAAACGGATCTTTTTGCGTGGTTGTTTGGGTGTGTATCGATTGATAATCTGGTACAAGTTAAAGCTGTCATTTTTCCAGGCAGCCTGATCAGCAGCCTGTAAAAGGTCTTGAAGTTGTTGTTTTTTCAATGTTTTGACGTGTAGTACATGTTGTTTGCGGAGTTTGTGGAATTGAATAAAGTGAAACCATGCATGAAAAAGATTCGAAAGCGTCGGATCAAAGAGTTCTTTGAGACGTCGTTGATGTGTCCACTTAGATTCAATGAGACTGATGTGGGATTGATCACAAGGTCGATGGCGTGTTTTTGGGAAAAGTTGGTGAAAAAGTGGCATGATGTGGTCATGTAGTGCACTAATGATCGTGTTATCATCATGGGAAGTATGATCGATGGTACAAAGTTGATGATGAGCATGTTCAATCAAGTGGTTCCAGGCATCGGATGCATCTTGCCATGCAGCGCGGCACTTCAGTCTCTGTTGATAGGTACAAGTAGGCATTTGTGCGTTTTTGGTGTAAACATATGGGATCTTTTTGACAGTGCACAGCATTGGAATGTGTTTAGCCCCACTGAAAGGTAAAAATTCAGCCTCAGGATAGTATGTGATCTGCTTTGAGAATCCATCACTGTCAGCATGTCTCATGAAGAAGTGGTCGATCCTAGAGGCATGGGGCCCATTACAAAACGTGGGGGGTGATTGTGCATTCCAACTGTTGAGCGCAGTGAGATCATATTTACGCAAAAAAGTCTGTAGCCTATTGGCATCACTGTGTTTGGTGCCCTGCTGTTTGCGGCAATTCCATGTAAATTCTGATGTGCCTACATGATGTCCGTCCCTAGTGACAGCGCAATTGAAATCCCCAGCAATCAAAGCTGAATTACGATTCGGCATTCTGGAGAAGCAAAGGTCTAATGCATCCCAGAACGCTGAGCGAAGCTGCAAATGATGAAGGCTTCGATTGTGGACATGTTGATAGCAACAAATCAGATCGAAGGCTCTAGACTGGAAATGAAACCTAACATGAACCCCCTGGTGAAAATTCAGCAATTCCCAGCTGGGTAGGTGAACATGCTTGAGGTCTGATCATGATGAGAATGCCGTCACTCTTATCCTGTTGGGTACCACTATGTATACAATGCCATGAATCAGTACTCCAGTCTGTGGAGAAGCTCCATCTGGTCTCCGTAAGGATTACTATGTCTGCCTCCTTTTGCAGCGCCCAGTGTTGTATCTCCTGTAAACGCATTTTGGACAGGCCACCGACATTAACCTGCAAGATGTTGAAACGATGCAGAGGTGTTTGTCGTGGTGTGGTATGTCTCTTTGATTTGTGAGATGCACGAGACTGACGTTTCTGCCAGTCACAGCGTGTCCGTAGTTGTGCAGGAAAGGCCTCATATGGTATGTGCTGGCCTTTGTACCAGACATAGCCAGTCTCGGAAGCACGTGTGCACGCTCTTCGAAGACTTCTCTTGAGGATTCCACGTCTTGTCGAGAAGGCTTCGTGGCAAGAAAGGCCAAAGCCGCTTGCTGGCACATTGTCTTGTGGTTTCACTGGGAAAAGTTGTTCAAGGTCTGCTGATTCAATCCCAGTTTCCGCTACCCTCCAAGACCAAGGGAAGCAACCCTCACCCCCATACTCTGTGGTGATCTCCGTCTCTGGCTCCATGCAATGGGCTGATGGGACTCGGTGTCTGTATGGAGCTGTCTCTCGCGGTACAGTATGTCCGGACTTGGGACCGGATTTGCGTTGTCTTGTAGGATAACTTGCGTCCCAAAGGTGAACAGAGTCTCCTGTGATGGAAAGTTCTGTGGGTACTTGCTGCGGATGTCGCGTCAGCTCTGTGTCAGAAAAAAGCAGAATCAAAGCAGGCAAAATGTAGGCCAGGAAAAATCTAGGTCCACCCTGTTGAGAATGCATGAACTGGCAGGCGTCTGGCGTTCAATTGATGTTTCAAAGTTGGCAGTACCGCACAGGCAATATGGCTCGACCCAGGAATGAACGACCCACTATGAAGTAGTCACCTAGGTTTCCTCAACCTTTGGGAGCGTTGCTTGTGAACGCAAAGGGGCTTGTGTGTGTGTGTGTGTTTGTGTGTGTGTGTTTGTGTGTGTGTGTTTGTGTGTGTGTTTGTGTGTGTGAATGTGTGTGAATGTGTGTGTGTGTGTATGCGTGTGAAGTCTTGGTGAGTAGTAGACTGATACATTGATATTAAGTTATTGGTGCAATCTTACATATTGTTATATATGTCAGTTTTAATTGCATGCCATAATTGTTGAACGCCGCTGTAAGAGTGCTTTGCTGTTGTTGACGCTGTAAAAGTGTCTTGTTTTTGTTGACGCTGTAAGAGTGTCGATGGCATTTTTGTTGTTCCCTGTCAAAAGCCGAGAATAACTGAATCACACATTTCAGTCGCATGATGACACTCACACTTTGTTGCGGCAGTCAGTGTTTGAAAGTGCAGCGTGAAATGGTGACAACTGTTAGATTTTTTTCTGATCATGGCTACATCCACACACACAGTATATATATATACACCATTACACCCCTCTGTACTAAGTCACATGCTCTCTAACAGTCGTCCTTTGACTTTGTCAAACTCTTCATTGGAGAGTTTGCCCGACGAATGCCATTCGATGACATCCTTCAGGGAACAGCCTTGCAGGATACTTTCCGGTTGACTGACTTTCCTTTTCTTTTCTTGCTCGCAATTCTGCTTTCCAGTGATCCTCCTTCTTTCCTCCACTGGTTGGGATTTTGGCTGCTGCAGCATGTCGCTCAGCACCCCGATTTGCCTAGCCCTCTCTTCAATAGGGACTGATGCACATGAGCCGTAGTCAAACGGCCATAGGCCAAGTGGGTTTTGATCGATGACTTGGCGTGCCGGGCATACTCCATGCTCATTGACAGAGAAATACCTTCACCCATCATCAAAGTGATCTTGGTAGCTCTGCCTGAATGCGTCCGAAGCTGTTCCCACTTGGCTGCTGACGATGGGTATGCCGCGCAAAACTTTTTTGCAAGTGCCCGCACAGCTGCCCACACCGCATGATAGCACAGGTGGTCGCGTTGCACCTTCGTCTCGTTGTATGTTGCCCTGGCTACAAAAAGCCGTCCTTTTTCAGGGATTTGATAGATTTCCCGAACGTCTTTTGCCCCGTTCTGGTTGAGAACTATCCTGCGGACAGACGTTACACCTTGGGAAATCCATGTTCGGAGAAGTTGGACCTGTTCTGGCATGATTGGAACTTGTCCTGGTGATTTCCCTCGTCCTTTCTCCTTGGGGATGTTGAGCCTAGGGGGAGTCATGTCCAACATCAAGTCAGAGCGACGCAGCATTGCTGCTTCTCCTGCCGGTAGTGCAAACATACCTGTCAGCATGATGAGGACGTACATCCGTGGCCCTCTCTCCTTCAGGACAAATTGTGTCCAGGCATGCCAATCCTCGGAAGTGAGTGCCACAGCTTGTCCAAGAGTCTTCTTGGGCTGACGCTTAGGCGCGCCATCGCACCCCAACGAGCACATCAGTGGAATCACCGCCAGCAGAATGCAAGGCATAGTCTAACTTTCACACTGCCAGTCAAAGAAAAACTGTCAATCTCTTGAACCTGAAAGGGCCAAAGCGTCCAAGTAATGTTCCGTGACCATGCTTGCTGCACTTGTTCCATGCCAACCCCGCCCAAGTAATCTTTCAGTCTCGAAGCTTACTTGGGCGGTGGGGGGTCCGCCCCATACATAAAAGAAAAGCACACACACACAACACCCACAGACACACAGAGAGACAGACAGACAGTGCAAAATGCCACTTTTACAGCAGCAGCAGCGCTTTACCTAGCTTAGCTTGTGCAAAAAGGGAAAAATAGGTCCGGTTCCAAACAACCCCCTTTCACATTGCTACAGTGCGCGTTGCGCTGTGCGGTCCGATTGAGGTTCGATGTGCATCTTCAGCTTCGTGTTCACCTGCTGTGTTTGATCCTCAGCGTCTGGCACATTCTTACTTGCCTTTCACAGGCAGTATGCGGGACGACGCTGTAAGAGTGTCGTCTTTGTTGCTTCTCGTCACTGGGACGATGCTGTAAGAGTGTCGTTTTCCCCTGGGATGATGCTGTAAGAGTGTCGTTTTTGTTCCCGAGAGCGTCTGAGCGCAGGGTTCTTCCAATAGTGGGGGTCTGTAAAACATCTTCTCATCTTCACACCTTCTCATCTTCACATCCTCTCATCTTCACATCCTCTCATCTTCACATCCTCTCATTTTCACATCCTCTCATCTTCACATCTTCTTATCTTCACATCCTCTCATCTTCACATCCTCTCATCTTCACATCCTCTCATCCTCACATCTTCTCACACCTTTCTCACATCTTCTCACATCTTCTCACATCTTCTCACATCTTCTCACATCTTCTCATCTTTACATCTTCTCATCTCACACCTTTCTCACATCTTCTCACATCTTCTCACATCTTCTCATCTTTACATCTTCTCATCTCACACCTTCTCCTCTTGCCCTCTTGCCCTCTTGCCCTCTCCTTCTTTTCTATTTCTTTCTTGAAGGCGGGAGCAGGGGCAGTGGCAACGAGACGGCACGAAACGCAACCCTTTCGCACGAAATGAGGTTCGATCGCCAAAAACTGAAGTAAAATTGCGATTTCAAGTCGTCCGGCGCAACCCTTTCGCACGAAATGAGGGTCGATCGGCAAAAACTGAGGTAAAATTGCGATTTCAAGTCGTCCGGCGCAACCCTTTCGCACGAAATGAAGCTTGATCGCCAAAAACTGAGGTAAAATTGTTTCAACTTGTCCCGCGCACCCCTTTCGCACGAAATGAGGTTCGATCGTCAAAAACTGAGGTAAAATTGCGATTTCAAATGGTCCGGCGCAACCCTTTCGCACGAAATGAGGTTTGATCGTCAAAAACTGCGGTAAAATTGCGATTTCAACTTGTCCCGCGCAACCCTTTCGCACGAAATGAGGTTCGATTGTCAAAAACTGAGGTAAAATTGCGATTTCAACTTGTCCGGCGCAACCCTTTCGCACGAAATGAGGTTCGATCGTCAAAAACTGAGGTGAAATTGCGATTTCAACTTGTCCCGCGCAACCCTTTCGCACGAAATGATGGTCGATCGGCAAAAACTGAGGTAAACTTGCGATTTTTCGTGTGCTGGGGTAATCCTTTCGCAGGAAAAGGGGTTTGTGTGTGCGAGCGTTTCTGTGTAAAGATGTTTGTGTGTAAAAGTGTTTGTGTGTACAAGTGCATCTGTGTAAAAGTGTTGTGTGTAAAACCTTCTGTGTGTAAAAGTCTTTGTGTGTAAACGGGTTTGTGTGTACGAGTGTTTCTGTGTAAAGATGTTTGTGTGTAAAAGTGATTGTATGTAAAATTGCATCTGTTTAAACGTGTTTGTGTGTAAAAGCTTCTGTGTGTAAAAGTGTTTGTGTGTAAACGTGTTTGTGTGTCGGAGTGTTTCGGTGTAAAAGTGTTAAAGCCTCTGCGTGTAAAAGTCTCTGTGTGTAAAAGCGTCTGTGTGTAAAAGTGTCTGTGTGTAAAAGGGTCTGTGTGTAAAAGCGTCTGTGTGTAAAAGCGTCTGTGTGTAAAAGAGCCTGTGTGTAAAAGGGTCTGTGTGTAAAAGAGTCTGTGTGTAAAAGCGTCTGTGTGTAAAAGCCCCTCTGTGTAAAAAGCGTCTAAGGAAAAATCTTATAAAGTAGGTGTTGGTTTTTTTAAAGTAGGTGTTCATTCTCTGTGAGAAATCTGCTGATTTCTGATTAACCATGGACTCCAGTCTGGCATTGGCTGGAGCCTGGCTCATTTGCTGAATGGACACCAATCTGCTTACCACATCTCCCCAAAGCGTTCTGCCTTTTCCACCTAGCAGTAACAGTAACAGAATTACAATAGCTAACAAGAATTTAATAAATCATTGCATATGGGTATATTCTTCTATGGTTGGAACAATCATTTTCAGTCCACTACATTGCTTCCCAATGTGGCAGGGGAACATGGTGAGACTGATTGGAAGTATCAGCGTGAGTTCACCATCACACATTATGCAATATTTGGCCCAAAAGAGACAGGCAAGTAGCCCGCTTTTTCAAAGATGATGTGCGAATACCGACGCAAGTTGGATCAGCTGAAGCCAGAGACTCGCTTAGAAGTTGGCTCCAACCATTTTCAAGTAATTGCGTCGACATGCTTGCAGCTGAGGAGCTTAGCAAGTTGCGCGTACCAGAAAAAGGTCTTCGAACAAGTGGAACGCTTAATGATCCTTGGCCAAGGCTACACCGAGCACATTGGCCCAGACCCCTTTCCATGGCCAGAAGATGATGCATTCTTGGCAGTTGCTGATACCCACTGCAGACAAGAACATAGCCTGGTCGACAAGATGGAGATGTGGGAAGTTTCAGCGAAAAAGCTTTTTTTGGAGAATCTTGAGACCTCTGTGAATCTCATTTTGGATGGAATGATGGAACGCGGAAATTTTGTGTTTGCATGCCATGACAACTTTTACTGGCTCTTCAAGCAATGCCAGGCCATGGCGCAGGACTACTATCTGATGATGTGTGGGCTTACAGCTACCGTGCCCAAGTTCAGCACACCACCTGGCGACCGCATGACCTTCCAGGGGTGGTTCAACCCAGGTTAACCTCCATGCTGCATAATGCCAGCCCCAGAGATGCACAGAAATACGGCCACAGAAAGAAATGATGCCTTGCCACCCTCATCACTGCATCATGAAAGAAAGGCGGGCTTGCCTGCCAGAAAGCCAATTCACTTTTTTCTTTTTCAGTACCTTGTTGAGCTAACAAGTTTGTTGCCATACCCCTTTTGCTTTCAGCATTTAAGGTGAGCTTGCTTGCCATACATTTAAGGTGAGCTTGCTTGCCATGATAACGATTGTTTACCTTCACCTCAAAGTTTCAATATTTGAGGTGAGCTTGCTTGCCACAAACCAACACCAAATCATAAAATAATAACATGGTCATGTCAATTGTGTTTAAAATATTTCAAGGTTTTGGCCCAAAGCAGTTAGTCAGTTCCCTGCTCGCGATGATCTGCCAGCAGCAACATGTGACCCGTGAGCGATTCGTGAGGGAATGGAAGAAAGAATGGTCCTCGCAATCAATGGGCGCATGGGTCCTGGAGAAGCTCGAAGAGCCCTGGCTTAGGTGAAGGTTTAGATTCTTTGATTCGAGCTCAAAAGAATAAGAAATACCTTCCGTAAAAGATTTCAAGTTTTCTAGTATAACCCATGTCTGACAGATAAATCCCATTGATGTTTGAAATAGTCAATTCTCCTTGAAAGATGGCAGTCGTCTTTGTTCCTCAGATTTTGAAAGTCTTTTTTTGAACACTGGACTGGACAGACAGGACACGAGGCCAGGACCAAGCTGATTAACGGACCAAATCACCTGGTTGAAAACCTGATCAACATTTTAGCATTGGCATTTTTTATCGCCCTGACGTTCTGATCTGAGGAATTCCCTGACCACATAGAGGAGACTTGGGTCAAGAAGTGCTTTGCCCTGAACCTGGACAACTCACAGGTCTGTGCCCAGGGGGTGCCACCAGGCGAGACACCGAAGACACCAGCCGAACCAGGTGCAGCCACAGCCCTGAGGAAGTCTAAGCGCAAACGCGAGACTGAGAATGAGGATGAGAGCGCCAGCGACTAGTCCGAGTCGAAAGGCAGGCCACCAACTGACTGCCCGAAGCCAAAAGGGTGGGCTCACTCCCCACGAAGCCTCTTCCATCATAAGTACTTCTTTGAGGTGAGCTTGCTTGCCACAAAATTAGTATTAGAAGCTAGCTTCAAGGTGAGCTTGCTTGCCATAACAATAAGTTTTGAGCTGTGATGTCACAATCTTGGCCTTGCGAGTATCTAGCTATGGAACACGCGCTGTACTTGTTTCACTCAGAGATTTGAAGGCTCAACAACCTGGCTGACTGCTGTAGCCTGTCACCATTTCTGATAGCTAACTTGGTAATGTCAGGGTCACAAGCACCGGCACCTTCAGGCCCATGCCGTTGGAACTTCAAGCGAGTTTCTCTGGCCAGTCGCACGTACGACCCTGCCAGCGCTGGCCGATCTGGAAACAAACTTGCTGCCTTTATCGACCGGAAGCTGGCGGATTCTTCCACTGTGGACGCAGTGACTTTTTCTTACACCAAGGTGCGGCGCGAGCCTGAAGTTGGTGGATTGGTGGTTGAATGTCATCCTGACCAAAATCATCCCACGACCGCTGCGTTGCTTGACTTCATTTGCCGAAATTTTGAATTTTACCAGCCTGTTTAGGTACAGGGTCAGAAGTCAATCAAGACAGGTTGCTGATCCACAACCTTCTGGTGACTGATGCAGACGACCTGCTGAAAGCTTTGGATGGGCCTCATCTTTCCAACTACGTTGCTCAATTTTCATCATCAATCTTGCAATCAGAATGTTACATTTTAAAGTGGGCATAATGATAGGCCAGCCCCATGCGGCTGAATCGCCGGCGATTCCCAGGTCGTTGTGGTGGGCAAGAACCTCAGTGTCGAGGTTCCAACCCTCCGATGCTTCCCTATGCCACCCGAAGTTGCAGACTGTGACAGCGAGCCAGTTTGGGTGCCACCAAACACCTTGATGCTGCCAGCCGAGAAGTGGTTGCTTTTGGACCGGATCGCCACGGACGCATAGACGTGCCACACCACAGCAGCAGCAGTTGACTTCAACTTTAAAGTTTAAACCTAGCTCTTGGAACTGTCACTGTGATGGGACAGTGCAGGAATGGAGCGACCAAAAATGAATGATGGGGGGGTGTCATAACAGATTCAGTTCGCAGTCGTAACACCACTTTTGGTCAGCTAGCTTGCTGGCTGCCACGTGAACATCTCAGAGCTGGCTAGCCGGCTTTCCTTTTTTCACATTGTGCAAAGCCTAAAGACAGGGAGGATCATTTGCAATAACAATAAAGTTTGACATGTACTTGCTCCAGTCCAGGTGGCTGCCTGCTACCTTGACAAATCAAGCATCCCCTGCACCCAGCGGTTCAAAACGAAGCCCGACTTCCCAACACCCGGACCCGCAACCATCACATGGAAGAACAAAGCACAGTGCTCTTTTTGGCAAAAATCAGCCGAGGCTGCCCTGAACCTGCAGAGCAGGCCAAAGAGCTTTGCAGGACAATTGTCAGTCGCATTGGGGTGTCATCTCTTACGCAGCCACTCATTGCATTTGGCCATGCTGTCGCGAAGGGCCAGTGCATTGCAAATGGTATAGAATACAATGGGATGAATCTACCAATGGAATCTGTCTTAACTCCAGCTAAAGCAGCTGGATTCCTGCACAGCATCTTGATCGGCGCATCAAAGGCCAGTTTGCGGCAGATGTCCCTAGATGTCACCGATGTCCAAGAATTTATTAAAGAGCTGTTGTCCTTGCCAGAGATGGATGGCTTGAATCACTTGCACCAGACGTTGTCGGACGCATATTTGGTGCTCACTGATGTTGGTCTCGTGCTGCGTCCACACGCAGGCCAGGACAGCAGTCAGTCCAGTTCCATGTTTTGCTAAGCATAACTTTTTCCTCTGGACTATACTATTTACAACGGGATTAATTTATCATTCACAGCTGCAGCTGGCTTGACAAGCTGGGCTGACACACCCGGAGCCTAAATCCCGACCCCTCGGACCTGGCGGGTAAAAAATAATGATTGAATCCTTAAGCCTTTCAGAGGCCATGAATGGCCCGAAGTGCTCAACGTTCCGAACGACGACATGTCATCCGGGGGAAGCTGTGACGCGTGACAGGCGCAACTGGTCCGGGACACATTCCGCGTGAGCACAAAAAATTGCTTTAAGGCTGGCTTGACAATAATTCCGGTCTGTAAATATGGATCGCTAATTTGAAGCTGGCTCGCCGGCTTGTCAAATTTTGAGGCTAGCTTGCTGGCCATGTAATCCTTAAACAGCAGCTTTTGACTTTGAACTCTTCCGACAGGGAGCAGCATTTTACCAATTCAATTCGTCACGAGCCACCACAACATGTCGTTCATTCGCCGTTTTTGCTTGCCCGGCAGACAATATGACAGTGTGAGCGCATTCGCAACTCTTGGCGCCTATTTGGACCAGCTGTTGGCCGAGCGTGACCAGTGCCACGATGTTGTGACCATCACTTGGAACAAGTGCGACTTTGTGTCCGAAGATTGCGTGATCCTGACCAGCGAACCAAAGACAGCAAAGCAAGGGTTCCTCCACTGAACAACATTTTAAGAAATCCATTGCCGCTCTCCAAGTCTTAGACACCATTTAGCACGAATTAAATTTTTAAAGTAGTAAAAATAGTTACAGTTGTTGGCTGGTTCAGCACTGCAGCCATGAGGATGTTTGTGAGAAACTTTGTGGTGATCTCTCCGAATAAGCCTGTGGCGAAAAAATTGGAACCTGGCGGACTCAAAATTTACAGACTGGTGTCGTCCTCAGCATCACATTAATTTATTCTGCATGAAACTAAAAAAAGAGCTCAGTTTGTGCGCGACCATATTCCGAGGTGAATGTGATTGCTCGCAAGTTTCTAGTCCAAGTGGAGGAGCTCATGGTGATCAATCGGACCACTATGTCGCTGGATTCCAGCCCCGTGTTCGTGCCTCCCAACATACTCTTCATCTGTCCTGAAAAATTTCACTTGTTGGTTGAGCACGGCAACAGTTGACTGGTGTAGCTGTGGACGGGGGAAATTTCACAGCCTACGGTTTCCAAAGCGAAAACCGTATGTCAGGGGGGTCAAACATTTAGATGGGGCACAACTTGCCGAGCCATCGCATTTGCTTACCGCTGGGATGAGAACAGTGGGTTCTGTCTGCACTTAGCTATTATTTCAAAACGGGTTATCTGAGTCGGTGGCTTGCTGACCACTCACTATTATATGTCAATTTTTTGTTTGTTTCCTCAGGCCGGCTTGCTGGCCATGAGCCCCTTTGAAATGAGTAGGTCTGATGTATGCATTTATCTTGATTTTGGTAATCATTATTTCCAACTTTTATTATAGTATCTTTTGGCCCTTTGGTGCTTTCCGTTTGCCGAAGCCGGTCCATTTTGTGCTTGTTGAATACAATGTTCCTAAGTTTCCCAAAAAAGAATCTTGGTGCACTGATTTCTCCTGATATGTTAGGTTTTTGAGGCTGGCTTGCTGGCCAAATAAAGATTTCACAGTAAGGAGACACCGCACCTCCACATTGTGCCTTTTGTTCCGCAAGATACAGTGGCTACCTTCCTGGACAGACCAGCCTGCCTGCTTCCATGTGATGGCCACTTCTGATGATGATCTAGATCTGGCTGAATCTGAAGCTGATCCAGCTGTCCCTTTTGATCACGGCAGCCATCTTCATCCGAATCCGCAATGGCCCGTCTATCCTAAGCCTATTGGACCAGCTCCCAAGCCTCCACCGCCCGCGCTGCTGCCTATGCCGCGTACAGCTAATGCTCTGTGCGATTTTTGTGTGTCCCGTCTTCCTGGGAAATCCTACATGACGCTGGACCTCCGGTCTACAGCGGCTACGGCTATCAGTCAGATCATGCTCCTTGTGCAAAGCCACGATGATAGCTTCATGCTGGAATACAACAGGAAGGAGGAGTTTGCAGACTGCGTGCGCCTGGAAGGTGGGGGTAACCCACCCGGCCAGACACGAACCACAATGTTCCCAGGTCAATATTGTCATTTATTATTTTGGCTGCAGCTTCCTTTGAGACATCATCAAAATCAATATTCTATCATTTTCCTGAATCAGTAGCATCCACCAGTCTGTAGTACTCTGTAATGTAATATTGTCATTTTGAGGCTCCTGGTGCTGAACTATATGCTGAAGATCGGTCAGGGTACTATTCCGACCGCTGCAGCTGAGAAGAAGAATCTTCCTGCCCCTGTGTCTAGTTTGAAATTCATTGCTAAGTTTTTTTGTTTCTGAAGGCATGCTTCCTGTCCAAGGTAATGGTTCGCGCACGTCACCTCCAGTTGCAGTGTGAGGACTTACACGTCCACCTAGACAGAGAGATGAGGCTCCTAGATCCACCACGGTTCACAACGCCCAATCACCTGTACGTCTGCCAGGAGAAATTTGAATGTTTAGTGAAGGGTGTACCTTCGGTCCACCGGTGAAATAATGAGACAGACTTTACGCGGGTGCCAAAGGTCACGGTCGCTCCTTCAGCTGACTGACGTTTCGCCGTGTGTGATTTTTCCGCTCTTTTTCGGAGACCTTATATTGGCCTGGGGACGGGTGTTTGGCAGCAAACCGACATGCATGAAGCTTCCTGAGGCTGGCTTGCTGGCCAAGACACTTATATCATTGTCAAGCTGGCTCGCTGGCTGATTCTGTCGCGACGAACTTTTTTCACACGGTTTAGGACTGTTACACCTAAAACAGATGCGTAAACTATGCATAGCAGGGCCCAACTGGAGCATAATATTCCTAGTTTATTCAGGTGTAACAGATGCGTAAACTGTGCATAACAGGGTCCAACTGGAGCTAGTTAGTTTAGACGTGACAGATGCGTGAACTGTGCATAACAGGGTCCAAGTGGAGCATTCTAATTCCTAGTTTAGGCGTAACAGATGCGTAAACTGTGCATAATATAGGGTCCAACTGGAGCGGCGTAACAGATGCTTAAACTGCGCATAACAGGGTCCAAATGGAGCATTCCGAGTTTAGGCGTAGCAGATGCCAATGCGTAAACTGTGCATAACAGGGTCCAACTGGACGGAGCATTTAGGCGTAGCAGATGCGTAAACTGTGCATAACAGGGTCCAACTGGAGCATTCCTAAGGCGTAGCAGATGCGTAAACTGTGCTAACAGGGTCCAACGGCAGCATTTAGGCGTAACAGATGCTGCGCATAACAGGGTCCAACTGGAGCATTCAATAATTCCTAATTTAGGCGTAGCAGATTCGTAAATGGCATCAAACAGGGTCCAACCGGAGAATTCCAAGTTTAGGGGTAACAGAATGCGTAAACTATGCATAACAGGGCCCATATGTTTCGGCGTAACGTAACAGATAGGTAAACTGTGCATAACAGGGTCCAACTGGAGCATGCAAATTCCTTGTTTAGGCGTCACAGATGCGTAAACTGTGCATAACAGGGCAGGGTCTGGAGCATTATTAGTTTAGGCGTAACAGATGCGTAAACTGTGCATAACAGGGTCCAACTGGAGGATTCAGAGACTAGTTTATTAGGCGTAAATGCGCATAACAGGGTCCAACTGGACCATTCACCTAGTTTAGGCGTAGCAGACTGCGCATAACAGGGTCCAACTGGAGCAGTTTAGTGTAACAGATGCGTAATAACCTGCGCATAACAGGGTCCAACTGGAGCATTTAATTTCTTTAAACATTTTAACAAAATTAAAGTAGCGTTTTGATTCAGGAACGGCTGCGTTCGTCGTTTTGCTTCTAAACGCTCTACTTCGAGCTTTTCACGGACGCGCGCGCGCGCGCCGCGGAAATCCCGGGCATAGATCCCGGAAGTAGCGTTTTGCTTGTAAACGGCTCTACTTCGAGCTTCTCCAGGACGCGCGCGCGCGCTGCGGAAATCCCGGGCATAGATCCCGGAAGTAGCGTTTTGCTTCTAAACGGCTCTACTTCGTTCTCCAGGACGCGCGCGCGCGCTGCGGAAATCCCGGGCATAGATCCCGGAAGTAGCGTCTTGCTTCTAAACGGCTCTACTTCGAGCTTTTCACGGACGCGCGCGCGCGCGCCGCGGAAATCCCGGGCATAGATCCCCGAAGTAGCGTTTTGCTTCTAAACGGCTCTACTTCGAGCTTCTCCAGGACGCGCGCGCGCGCGCTGCGGAAATCCCGGGCATAGATCCCGGAAGTAGCGTTTTGCTTCTAAACGGCTCTACTTCGAGCTTCTCCAGACACGCGCGCGCTGCGGAAATCCCGGGCATAGATCCCGGAAGTAGCGTTTTGCTTCTAAACGGCTCTACTTCGAGCTTTTCACGGACGCGCGCGCGCGCGCCGCGGAAATCCCGGGCATAGATCCCGGAAGTAGCGTTTTGCTTCTAAACGACTCTACTTCGAGCTTCTCCAGGACGCGCGCGCGCGCCGCGGAAATCCTGGGCATAGATCCCGGAAGTAGCATTTTGCTTCTAAACGGCGAGCTTCTCCAGGACGCGGGCGCGCGCTGCGGAAATCCCGGGCATAGGTCCCGGAAGTAGCGTTTTGCTTCTAAACGGCTCTACTTCGAGCTTTTCACGGACGCGCGCGCGCGCGCCGCGGAAATCCCGGGCATAGATTCCGGAAGTAGCGTTTTGCTTCTAAACGGCTCTACTTCGAGCTTCTCCAGGATGCGCGCGCGCGCTGCGGAAATCCCGGGCATAGATCCCGGAAGTAGCGTTTTGCTTCTAAACGGCGTTATTCGAGACGCGCGCGCGCGCGCCGCGGAAATCCTGGGCATAGATCCCGGAAGTAGCGTTTTGCTTCTCAACGGCTCTACTGTTACTTCGAGCTTCTCAAGGCCACGCGCGCGCGCGCCGCGGACATCCCGGGAATAGATCCCGGAAGTAGCGTTTTGCTTCTAAACGGCTCTACCGCACGCGCGCTGCGGTTATTATTGTAATGCGCTGAAACATGCCCTCGATGCGCTGAAATACGATGTGTGTGTGTGTAGTATGTTGTTTGGCATGCGTAGTTCGGGCGTAACACATGCCGCGTAATAAACTCCAAAGCGTAGTTGGCATCCTTGGCGGTCGACAATTCAAAACATGAATGATTTTGGTGCTGCAAAATGCTGTGTAGCAACTTCCGATTCCATGCATGGAGTTTTGGTTCAAGCATCAGGTTATGCTCCGACAGTACTTTTTGCTCTTCAAATATCAGCATTTGGCTGATCCCAGTCGAAGGTATGAATGGCTGGCATGTTCTCAGCCAGGATTAAAAAAAGACCCATGCCCATGACTGAATTCACCAGGATTAATATAACTAACATTTCATCATTCGACGTAAATGTTCATAGCTGGTGGCACAATGATTGCAGCATCATGCGGTGGCAGAAAAAACAACTGTTTCAAATCTTCGTGTTGCGTCCATTTTTTCTCGAGCTCGTCGTCTATATAGTGCATTGGGGCAAACCTGAGCCATGGATTCTGAGGAGGAGGCCCTTCCTCCAAGCGTTTGCGAAGATAGCTGTGGCGAAGAGCTTCACTCTGATGATGCCAGCTTGCCACCTTCAGTCAATGAGGAAGAGCCCACCATTTCTTGCTGTAAACGCGGCAACTGCAGGACCAAGTTTGAGACAGATGTCTTGGTGCAATACAAAATGGATTTTGACAGATTAGCTCAAGGAGATCGCCTGCAAAAAGTTTTTGAAGCTGTCAGGGATGTTGCCAGGCAATCCGGAGAGCAGAGCGCCAGGTGTTTTCAGTGGACCTTACTAGGCCAGGCAGTGTGCCGAAAATTTTGGGAGGCAACCCACGGCATTGGCCATGGTGCCCTTGACGATATGGTGAGCCTAGCCAAAAACGGGCACAGCCAGCTTCCACCCAGAGCTCCAAGACAGGGGCGCGCAACTCCCGCCAGCAACACTCTTGATGTCTGGTTCCTAACTCTGTACCGGGACTTAGCAGAGCCACTAGCTGTTCCTGGAAGCGGCGATGCAGTGGTTGTCGAGGATGACCCCGGTGTTCCCATGCAGTGCGAAGAGTTGACTGACATCAATCACCCACTGTTCTTGAACACCATCAATGCGGATCGGCCAAACGACCATGTGAGGAGTTTGAAGGTGCCAAAGCGCTACTTGAATTTCGATTCTTTCGCTAGCCTCTTCCAATTTTACAAGCAAGACGAGGCATTGGACATGCAAGTGAGCCGCAGCACCTTCAAGAAAGGGTGGCAAAGTTGGCAAAGTTTTTTGCCTTTCAAAAATGCCGGCGCTCAAAGTAAATGCATAATCTGTGCCAGTTTGTCAGAGAGGAGAACAGCTGCAGCAGACTCCGCTGAAAGGGTCCAAATAGACAGGGAAAAGAAAAGTCACCTCGATGTTGTGATGTCAGACCGCCGAGCTGCAGAAAGAGGAGCTAAGCGTGCGGCAAAGGAGTCTGTCTTTTTGAAATCTGAAAATGATGACCAGGTGGTGAAAGTCCTGATTGATGGAATGGATCAGTCGAAGTTCGCGCTGCCGCGTGTGAAGCGCCTCGTTGGCACAAGTGCATTGTCGAAATCATGGCGACCGTGCATGCACATCAGCGGTGGCATCATCCACGGCCTCCTGGAGTGGTACGGCATCATGGCCGCGGACACACCCAAGGATGCCTCAATGAACTGCACCATTTTATCTCGGCTGCTGGATTTGACTGCATCACAGCTGACAGACCTGGGTGATGCCTACGGTTTTCCAGGGCATCTGTGCATCAGTTGTGATAATACGCCAAGAGAAGCGAAGAATTCGTTCTTTGCATCGTTTTTATCATACCTGGTGCATCGTCGACTTTTCAAATCTGTGCAATGCGAATTTCTCCAAGTGGATCACACGCATAATGAGCTGGATCAGCGCTTTAGCAGCTTAGCTTCACTCATCAAGTCAGCGGACTGCTTGCAGGACCCTGATGATTTGTGTGCATGGATGACCAATCACATGAAGGCATCCTGCGGCCGCTCCTTGAAGATTGAGGCTGTGACAAACACATGGAACTTCAAGGATTGGATGGGCCAGGTGGGCTTGCACGTTGAAGGCTTGACCAGTACACATGTGCAGCCCTACGCCAACCACGTTTGGAGATTTGAGAGCCGTCTCTTTGTGACCGAGCATCACATTGAGTGCCACCACCCTGATTGGCAAGGCCTCGAGCAGCATCATGAAGATGTCATTCTGAGAGTCAAACAGTTTATATCATCTCCAAATTGGTCTCAGAAGCCACAGCTGTGACTTTCATAAAAAATTATCTGGCATTTTTTGTTTGTTTTCCCCATGACCTCTAATGGATTCACTTTCTGATCTTGCCCTTGTCAGTCAATTTCGGGCAATCAGGTTTTTGCCGTTCAAGCTTGCTAAAGAACGACTGGATCCATCGGCCTTGAAAGCCTCCGAGACAAATTTGATGCCAGAGAAAACGTTGCAGGAATTTTTGAAGACAGCAAATACATTTGCCCAAGACCCCTGGCAGTTGCTGAAAACTCAGGCCTGGTTGGAAAGCTTTTGCGAGCAAAATCAATGTCGGGCGTTTCCCGATCCAATTCCTTTGGTGCATATTTTCCACCCAAAGGAGTCGCTGCTGCCGCTGTCAGTGGACATTGAGGAAGTGGTTTTAGATGTTGCAGAACCTGCAGCAGACCCACCTGCACCCAGAAATGTGCGCGTGCTCCGACCCAAGCGGAAAGCCTTGAAGCGGCCATCTGCTGCTGCCTGTCAACTAGGCCGACGGGTTGTCATGCGTCGCCCTGCAGCAGCAGCGGCTGCTGCGCGTGGTCCAGCAGCTGCAGCAGCAGCAGTAGCAGACGGGGACGAAGTAGCAGCTGCAGCAGCAGCGCCAGGTCCAGTGGCGGCCCCTCCTCCAGAGCCACCTGCGAGCCCAGGTTCCCTGCATGGATGCGTTTTTTTAATTTTAAGTTAATGACTAATTTAAATTTAATGATTTGATTTTGTTCAGAGCATGACGCCTTGATCATGTGATTCTGATGTCAAAATGAGGCGATGCGGCCGCCCCAGAGGCAGTCATGCGACGCCCTGCTGCAGCAGCACCAAGCCCAGCAGCGCGACGCCATGTAGAAGAATCAGAACCAGGACCAAGGCCACGGGGCCGTGGGCAGAAACCTGAGTTGCCACATAGCTTTGATCACTTCGGTTGTTCCAAGTGCAAGAAAGCAGCGCATGGATGCGCCCGGTGTAAGAAGTTCGCAGACAACCAAGAAAAGGGATTCCAATGGCTCAATGGCAGCGTTGTGCGCAAAGTCCCACAAGACGCGGCGTGATTCCACCAAGTGCCAGCGCTTCATGGTCAAAAAATAGAATCAGGTCAGCTTGCTGACTGGATTGAAATAATTTTCACAGTGGACAAGATCATATTGAATTAAGATCTAAATTTTAAAGTCATACGCGGACACCAATTAACAAAACATTTCGAAGGCGACCATTTTTTGAGCCTGGTCTTTGTTACATTTTTTTGGTAGAGTACTATTACTGTGGGTGTGGTACTGGTAGTGGTAGTGATAGTGGTAGTGATAGTGGTGGTACTAGTAGTAGTGGTAGCAGCAGCAGCAGTAGTAGTAGTGGTAGTATTGGTGGTAATAGTAGTAATAGTAGTAGTAGTAGTAGTGGTAGTGGTAGTGGTAGTAGTAGTAGTAGTAAGTAGCAGCAGGAGTAGCAGCAGGAGTAGCAGCAGGAGTAGCAGGAGTAGCAGTGCTAATGATGATAATAGAAGTGGTAGCGTTAGTGTTAATGATCATTAATTTTTTTTGGCTGTCATTATTATTATTCTTCCGTGTGTGATTGTCTTTCTTGTTTTTAATTACTGACACCATAGTCAAGATAAAATGTTCCTGACACACTTTGAAGTCGGCTTGCTGACTTAAATTATTATAAGCTATTATATTACGCCTTTGTTTGGCAAATAGAAAAAACAATATTAAAATAGGCTGCGGCCGGGGAAGAGTCAATCCCAAAAGCTGAGAGCTGCCGCAGGCATTATTTTCTTTCTGACCACCTGAAATGAAGCGCGTGTGACACTTAATTAACTAACAATTAGCAGAGACAGGAGGCCAGTCAGTCAGTTTCAAGACCGTCAGGAACAAACATACCACGATCAAAAATCAATAATAACAATAATAGTAGTAGTAATAATAATAGTAATACAAATTCATGGTCAGCATGTCCGGCCCGTCATTGCCATCAGATGTTGAGCTGTCATCATCGTGCTGCAGCTTGCCACCTGAGATAGACGAGAGCCAGGAGCTGCTGATGGACGACCGCCAAGTTTCGGATTCGGATGCTGAGACATTGCCCGAAAGCGTCACCGATTCCATAGACGAATTGCCACCTGTACCTTCAGCAGAATCAGATATCGACATGGAAGATTGTCCTAGCCCTAGAGCTGCTTTGACAACTAAGGCAAAAGTGCCGTCTCCAGAGGAGATCCGCCAATGGCTGCGCACGGGAACAAGCAAAGCAGCCGCAAACTTGACTTTGGGTCTCGAACTTTACAGTCCTCCAAGGGTGTTGACAGCACGGGCAGCAAGGAGTTGCGCTTTGAGTGTCGTCATGACTCTCGGTTTTCTGTCCCTCGACATCTTGACAGGATGGAATTTTGACCTTCCGGAACTGAAAGATTTGAGTTGCCAAATTCTGCAGGGAATTACAGTGGCATTTTTGTACCTGAGCCCTCCATGCACAATGTTCAGCTCTCTGCAAACTATGTGGAACAAGCATCGGATGAGCCAAGCTGTGTGGGACCGCCGGTGGCAACAAGCAGTCGACTGGGTCGAGCACTGTATGCGGGCCATTCGGATTCAAGTGGCGAAAGGCCAACGATTCATGTTTGAGCACCCAGCAAGAGCCACCTCGTGGAAGCTTCCCTGCGTTGAAGAAATCAAGAACCTGCCAAATGTCCGCTGCATATCTTTCGACATGTGTGCTTTTGGCATGACAAGTCCCATGCTGGAACCCATCAAGAAGAGGACCATCATCATGACAAATGATCCTCGGCTCTGTGGCTTGCTCAAAAACCGGCAGTGCACAAGAGATCATGTGCATCGACGCATAGAAGGAAGCCAGCTGGGTCATCGCTTGAGCCGCTGGTGTCAAGTTTATCCGCCGGCTCTCTGTGATGTTTTAGCTTCTTGCCTTCACCCGGAAGCGGTTAATTCGATGTCACGAAATGATGATAGTAGGTGGCAGCCCTTGACAGTGTGAGCCAAAATCCGCAGCGCTATTTATTAATAAGGCGGGCTTGCTCGCCATCATGGTTCGCGTATTTGGTCATCGTTCACTGTAAGTCAGTCATTTGCCGGAATATTTTTGTTCAGCTTCCTCGTCAGTCAGTTACAGCTACATGTTACACTCAGCTCAGTTCGGATCCTCACACCGTTCTGAAGTGCACCTTAGCATATTTCAACGTTAAACCTGTCTAACCTGCAACACGGCAACGCGCTGTCCGAGATGCGAGATTTTTTCATTCATTCGGAAATGTCGTATCTGACCGACTGGTAGGAACTATTATAATGAGGCTAGCTAGCTGGCCGATGTGTTTCCTCAGCGGCCCAATTTGCTGTTTTTGACTTTTGAGGGGCCTACTGCTTAGACTGAATCCAAAAAACATGTTGTATGTTATGTGATTATAGGTTTGACCACCCGCTTTGGAAGTCCATTGTCTACTTTATTATGTGGAGCACTCTGATGCCACATTTTGCATGTGGAAATCGATTGGAAAGCAGGGCAGTTTTCTATCAGAAATCATAATTTTTCCCATTGATATCGGTGATTTGGTTGGCAACTTCGTGTTTGGTAATGGTACTTACTACTTTGCTGGCCCGTCACCAGGCCAGTCGCTATGCCCTAGCCTGCTGCCTCTGCCAAATTTTTTCCCCCCTCCAATTTGTCCCAATTTTTTGTCCGATTTTTCAAAATCGCGCCAACAGGGGGGGGTGATTTTACAACCCTGAGTTGGATCAGTTTCCACGGAAGCCGCGCCATATCAGGGGTCTAAGGCCGAATCGCGCCATCTGGGGGGGTCAAATTTCCAACCCCGAGTTGGCAGGATTCATCCGTTTGACCCCTAGTTGCCTCAGCTTCCACGGAAGCCGCGCCAACTGGGGGGTAGGATTTTGGGGGGGTCAGTTGGCAGACTTTTGAAATTTTCAGGACAGAGGGTCCCTCAAAATGCCCGAGTTGGCACAGCTTCCACGGAAGCGGCGCCAAAATGCCTAGCCGCGTTTCCCCCCATCCCAATGTTTGTCACAGTCATTTTTAAAATCGCGCCAAATCTTGACTCAGGTGTTCATTCTTCGCTTGCCGTTGGCACATAATGCCCCATTGCCCACCAAACAGATTCAGATTCAGATAACATTCTGTGGGCCAAAAGTCTGAGAGTCTGACAGCGTCTAGAGTCAGTCTATACTATTGTTTTGAATTTTGGTTGTGGAATTTTGAAGCCCGGCGATTGGCCACGGCAGCTATTAGGTCTGAAAATCAGAGCGGTTTAGCACCATTTTGGCATTAAGTGACTGACTGTCTTGGACCTTAAACCTGACACAATCGCATTCTAAGATTTGCCAAGATACGATTTCGAACAAAGAAGACATAGTGGAAATCGACAATGCCTTGTTGCTGCTGTGAGTGGCTTGCAGTTAGCAACAACTTTTTTGATTTTGACTTTTGCGTGTCATGGCTGACGAAGACATTCAGATGTCTGTTGCAGCAGTTACTCCGACCATCGCTGGAGTGACTTGCGAATCAGAAGATGTCAAGAATCAGCTGTTGGCTTCCATGGAGCAGGCCCTGCATCACTTTGGTGGCCCGAGCCAGTACTTGACCAAGGTGCTGGAGACCAAAGAATCTTACCAGGATTTCGTGACTTGGTTGTGGGACGAATTCCCAGAGGCAGAAGATGCAGTCTTTAGCTACCAAGCAGCTTTGCCAACTGTGACGGAAGAAGAGGTGTCGCACAGCCTTCCTTTGATAGTCCATGTGAGTGCCTTGGGTTTCACTCAGGACTGCACCCTCAAGCCACCGTGTGGATCAGAGTTGGCTTTGCGTATGGCAGAGCTATACCTAGTGGAAGGCTTTGTGACAGGCGACCAACCTCTATATGCTATGCAGCATCCTTCTGACGTGTGCCTCTTTGATGATGTTGCACCGCCATGGTGCTATGGCCGACCCGACAAGGTGCTGAAAGCCTTCAATCTCAGTTACCTCAAAGGTTTTGGCCGATCCACAACACTGCTGATGCTCTTACACTGTGTGAGAGTTTCCGGTGTGAAATTGGCTGAGCAGCTTCCGCATTTACATGGGTCAGTCCGGAAAATTTACTTGCATTGCATTCATCAAAGCTCCCGAGTGGAGGAAGCCCTCGCCAACATGAAGATATCAGCGAGGCACTCCATTCGGACGGCTCACAACACCGTACAATCGGTGTTTGTCATCCGGAATTTGATGCGGGTTGGTGGATTGCAGGACTGGTCTTTGTTTGTGAGGCAATGGAACAGCATGTCTGCGAAATCCTTTCAGATCGCGGGTCGCCGGCACACTGCTCTGAAACTTCTCTTCGAGGTGGCACCGCAGGACGGCGGAACTGAGCATGGAGAATCGCAAACTGGATGTCATAAATCATAAGTCATAATATCCATATTGTTTTAAATTTAAAAAGATGATCACTTGACACATGATGGCTTGATCCAGCATTCCACATGTTTTCATCTTCTTGGTCCCTTTAGGATGTCCTCGACGCAATTTTGAAGCATGTCCAGACGGTTTCGTGGGATCTTTGTGCGTGGTCGGATGATTCTTTGGCATCCAAGAAACTGTATCCAAACTGGAGTTTTCCGGCCAAAGGGCAGTGGCAGAGTCGGTTGAGGAGAATGATTTTGGTGGTTTCATTTTGAGCTTGATGTTATTCATTTTTCGTGTTCAAAGCGGGCACACTTTCAAGCCCGGCAAGCACGTCGCCATAGGGAATCCTTTTGGCCGGCTTTACAAAATGGCTGACTTAAAAGTAAGACGTAATCTGTTATTATGTCAGGTAATTTTAAAGGTCAACTAGATGACATATACGTGTCACATTAAAGCTTTGCTCAGATATCAATGTCTGATGGACCTGGGCAACCGTCAGAAAACATCATCACACTTGGTGTTCGAAAGTAATTGCAAAACGTAAATGCGGGACTTAATTAATGTCCGACCATTGTCAGAAATGCGCGGTATGTCCGACAGTGGATAAAAGTGTCAGACAGACGAAATCATAATTTTTATGACTAACATTATTATATACATCAAATATGTGCCATATGGTTGGGATCACCAGGTCACCCCCAAAGAACGTGTAGACCACAGGATTGACATCTTCTGTCCAGGACAACCGAAAAGTCCATGAGCCTGTGCATCTCCCATCTACAAAACAGCCGGGTTCAGAAATTGAAGGTTGGCCAGCCAAAAAAGGCAGATGTGGACCAGGTGGAAGCAGTTTCTATGCGAGCAGCAGCTTGCTGGCATTTGGGGCAGGAGCTACTGACAACCGTTCCTGTCTGTGCTGCAAAGTTGAAAGAAAATTGGTATGACAATTTTGCCAATGGAGAGGGCCCAGTGAATGATGAGCTTCAGGCGGTTTTGCTTGATAAGCGGGCTTCTTTCAACGTTCGCACCGACATCCCGACGCTGCAGCGCTTGGCTGATGAACTGTCTTTTTCAAAGCCTGTCGGCGCCACACCGGAAGCCGAGTTGACCATTGTGGTGGATCGGTTCAACCTGCTTATCAAGCAGCTCAACTATGATGTCACCGTGTGGCAAACTTGGCGCAGCAAGTATGCATCACTGAAGGTTGCGGCTGAAGCAGCCAAATATCAGTGGCGCTTGGACCGCAGGAAGCGGTGCCAAGAAGCAGCGAGGCATTTCATCAAATCGAGCATGGCCTTCAGTGTCTGGGAGAAGAAGAAGACCGAAATGGCCATCGCAGATGTGATGAATCTCAAGAGGGCTCTGGCAGCCCGCACAGGTGCAAAGCTGGAAGACATTTCGTACGTGCTGTGGTTCAATGCATCAGCGCCTTGTTTGATTCCAACAGCTGTGATGAGCCAGCAGGTGGGACTCATGTCCTGGGCACTGTCGGACCAAATGCGCAGTGTTGGTCTGATGATGATGCCAATTTTTTCACACCACCGTGGAAAGTTGTGCATCGACGAGCGCGCCATCCTCGAGAAGATTTTCACAGCAGGAAACCATAATTGTGATTGGAGCTACCATGTTATGTTCAAGGAGAAAACGGATGCGCGTGACATTCGACCCATGGTGTATAGTGGCAAGTTCATCTTTGCAAGTCCTCTTGACTTGCAGCAGTGACTTGGCACTAAGACTAGCTTGTTTTTTCTTTTTGAAGCAGCATCGATTCTCATGGTATGCCATAACAATAATAATGATCTTAATAATAACAATAATAAAGGTAAAATAATAATAATAATAACAATAATAAGCAATAATCATAAAAATGATCATAATAATAATAATAAGAATAACAATAAGAATAATAATAATAATAATAGTAATAACAATAATAATAATCATTAGTAGCAAGGGCAATCAGTGGCAGGAACCCGCTCTATGCATGCAGGTGGCTTGCAGTTCCATTAAGGCCGGGCGTGTTTTCTATGAATCTGAAGCCGGCTTGCCGGCCGCAAATTTAAAAGCCCCATTCACTGAATTCAGGTAATGAAAGATGAGCAGCTCTTTCTCCCTGTGGCCATGGTCAGGGAGTGGCAGGACCATGGTACTTGTGGACCTGAGTTCAAAGCCTGGATGGAAACGTTCCTGTCCAAGCATGGCAAGTTGATTGACCCAGATGAAGAGAAGAAGAAGCAGGAAGAGGAAAGCAACAAACGTCCTGGCGATAATAGCTCAGGCCCTTCACCGAAGAAGCCCCGCCTCGAAGCTGCAGAAAGGGTGGGCAAAGAATATTATGTCGTGGCTGCAGACATCCAGCAGCCTCTCATCCAAGAGGTCAAATTGGAGAAAAACATGCCCACAGTGCACCTGCGTGGTGGAGACACTGCTTTTTTGGTGAACGTGTCAGGCAAGGAATGGACACTGCTTTTTTGGTGAACGTGTCAGGCAAGGAATGGACAGGAAGCCACCCTTGCATTGCTCTGTTTGGCAATGGAAGCTACAAGATTTTGAAGGAAGGTCAGGAAGCCAATGACAAAGCCATCGAACTCCAGTTCGCATCGTCTGAGGACTTAGTGATTCTCGGCGGCTCCATGCAAAAGCTGGGTCAAGTCCTGAAGGACATGAGAGAAAAGAAGCCTGATTGTCGAATTTGCTACTTTGACGTTGTCGAGGACCCCCAGTCTGTAGGTGCTTTCACGTTGAAGGCGACTCACAGGGTGATTTTCCAGAAAAAAGATGGAGAAGAAGGCCAGATTGGCAAGCACAACCTTGGCATGAAATTGCCATTCAGGTCCTCGCCTCTCCTCAAAGTTATCTGGCATGTCCGCTGGACCACGAAAGGTCTTTCCCCCGTGAAGCCTGCTTGCCACGTGATGGGCCAAGTGAACCTAGCCACGGGTGAAGCGCTGCGACTCCATTCGTCAAGTGGCTGACTGGTGACTCCAGAGGCATCATCCTAGGTTTCAAAACTTAAACTGAAGTAGAGTTAAAAAATAATGTCAGGTTCAGATTCAACCCTATTCAACATGTCTGGTTCATGGATTGTGGTCCTAGGAGGACAGTCAGACTGCAATCGCGACTGTTGGGTATTGCCGGCTGCATCCCACATTTTGTGTGTTCTCCATCTGGTCGTCAATCTTTGGTTTTTCAGCTAGTAGTTATTTGCAAAGTCACTTTAACTGTGTGATTTGAATTTGTCTTGCACCTCGAAAGTAGCATAGTCCAATGTTGTTTGGTGCAAAGACGACTGAACGAGGCAAAATCTGCCTTCCAAACACCTTGATGAACAAGGTATTATAATCTCACACTTTCCGTCAATCACCTTCATTCACTCTGAGGAGTGGCAAACTTTTGTGACTTTCTGTGTTGGGTCTACAAGGGGTCAGGGTCAAAATCGCTGCTCACTGCTCCGAAATGTTTGGCCAGTCGTGCAGATGGCAGTGGACCTGAGATGACCTGAGAGCGACCTTGGGGCTTGATGCTGGCTTGCTGGCTCGTCTATGGAATTAAGGCTGGCTTGCCGGCCGTACAAACAAAATAGACAATATAGAATTAAATTAATTAGCTGGCTTGGCAGTTTGGCAGGTATGTTCTGGGGGCTAGCTTCCTTGCCATACCTTGCTCGCTTGCAGTCAGTCTAATCGGTTCTGTGACTGTGACCGTTCACACACTGGCATCAACTTTCAGCAAGTTTTTGATAATAAGGCAGAGGTTTTGCGACATTTTTTGTGTTTTCTCCATCGGTCAACAGTCGTTATGTTTTTCTCCGTTGGTCAATAATAATCAGTGTGTCTCTGCGATTTGTTTCAAAATTGAACAGCAGAACTTATTTAGCTTGTTGTAAAGATGATCAACAAGGCAAATTCAAAATCTGCCTGCACCACACCTTGACCAACGCTCTCAGATAGGGGTTGCAAACTGCAGATCATCGGGTCAAAAGCTGCCGCACGCTGCCCTGCTGCTAGCCAGAACAGTGAGACTCTCAGATTCATGTCAATCCGATGACAGCGGGCCTCAGAGTCTGACCTTGAGGCTTGAAGCTGGCTTGTCGGCTCGTTTTTTTAAATCAGGATGGGGTTTTAAGGCTGGCTTGCCGGCCGCGATTTCAATATAATAAAGCTATTTTGGCACTAGCTCACTGGCTTCAAATCTGCTTGAAAACTGGCATCAACTTCTGGCCGAATCACCATCAATCATATGAGATGAGATTTGGATCCCGGCGTGAATCCATTTTTTGCTGTCCATACATGTCACCAATGTCGTCCAAACTGTCAGACCATTGATGGCAGTCATTTTTGGTTTTAGTTTGCTGGCCATCCAGTAAGGAATTCTGGATATGATATAACCCTAATTACTCATGCCCATGAACGATCCTGGTCCAATGGTCCGCCCAAGACGGCCTCTTGGACAGCGCCCCTCACAAACAAATTCATCGCAAGATGCAGGAAGCAAAATGCTTCACGGCAGGATATCTAAAACAAAGAGACAAAGAGAGAACAAAGGGTGCAGGAGCACAGCAGGGATGAGTCACTGTGTTATTGAATGATGTTAGGTTGGCTTGCTGACCACTAAGCGGTTATTGATAATAAGGAGTAGCCATAAATTTGAAACTTCCTTCATTGTTTGATGGGCCCCCGATCAATGAGGTTGGCTTGCTGACCGTTAATTAGGTGGTTCATAATATCATCATGAGTCAAAGCAGTCTCCCAAATAAATGTAGCTCAAAACCAACAAATGACAATCATGGGTTTTAGATTCTTCAAGCAGTGTCAGCAGTGTCACAAAAATGTTTTCATTTTGTACAACTTCTCTGTCAACTGCCTAAAGACAGACATTTTGCCACTGTTTCCAATTTGCAGGAATCCATGGAAATTATTCTTCCGGCCGTTGAATCTGAAGTTTAAATCCGGCCGTTTAGAATCAAAACGCTACTTCCAAGATCTATGCCCGGGCTTTCCGCAGCGCGCGCGCGCGACCTTGCGAAGCTCGAAGTAGAGCCGTTTAGAAGCAAAACGCTACTTCCGGGATCTATGCCCGTGATTTCCGCGGCACGCGCGCGCGCGTCTCGTCTTAGACTTGGAGCTAACTAGCTGTTTAGATGCAACACGCTACTTCCGGGATCTATGCCCGCGATTTCCGCGGCGCGCGCGCGCGCGTCTAGCCGCCGTTTAGAAGCAAAACGCTAGCTGCCCGGGATTTCCGCGGCGCGCGCGCGCGCGTCTCGAAGTAGAGTCGTTTTTCAGCAAAAGGCTAGGCTACTTCCGGGATCTATGCCCGGGATTTCCGCGGCACGCGCACGCGCGCGCGCGCGTCATTGAGAAGCTCGAAGTAGTTTAAATTTAGAAAAAAAACGCTACTTCCGGGATCCATGCCCGGGATTTCCGCGGCGCACGTGCGCGCGCTGGAGAAGCTCGACTTACAGCCGTTTAGAAGCAAAACGCTACTTCCGGGATCTATACCCGGGATTTCCGCGGTGCGCGCGCGCGCGAACGTCCAGAAGCAGCGCTTAGAAGCAAAACGCTACTTCCGGGATCTATGCCCGGGAGTTCCGCGGCACGCGCGCGCGCGCGTCGTCCTTGAGCAGAAGCTCGAACTAGAGCCGTTTAGAAGCAAAACGTTACTTCCGGGATCTATGCCCGGGAATTCCGCAGCGCGCGCGCGCACGAAGCTCGAAGTTAGAGCGGTTACGAATGCAAAACGCTACTTCCGGGATCTATGCCCGGGATTTCCGCGGCGCGCGCGCGCGTCGAGAAGCATCATCATCGCTTAGAATCCTTCCGGGATCTACTATGCCCGGGATTTCCGCTTGAGAAAAGTAGAGAGTCTAGAAGCAAAACGCTACTTCCGGGATCTATGCCCGGGATTTCCGCGGCAAGCGCGCGCGCGTCCTTGAGAATCAGAAGCTCGAAGTAATGTAGAGCCCTTTAGAAACGCTACTTCCGGGATCTATGCCCGGGATTTCTGCGGCGCGCGCGCGCGTCCGTGAGAAGCTCAAAGTATGCAGCCGCTTAGAAGCAAAACGACGAATGCAGCCGTTCCTGAATCAAAACGCGACTTTCAATAATTTATTATTTTTTAACTTCGGAATTTAATTTGGCGGTTTTGACCCGCAGGGATTGAATAATGATGGTTGCAACCGGCTTGCCATAAACGCAGCCATCATAACTATTTTGAGGCCGGCTTGCCGGGCATCTTCTTTAAAACAGTCAGTCGGTTGTCAGGCAAATTTATTCAAAGATCATTTAAAAATTATGTGAAATGAAAATTCTACTGACAAACGATCATTCACTTAGCGCTGCAGCCGCTCACACTTCGGGCAACAGACACGAAAAGCGACAGGCAAGTTCACGGCAGGCTTTCAATGGCAATGATGGTCACTGTAGTAATAATTAATTTAGTAGGACCTATCAGGAAACATGAGACTGTCGTCAGCCACGGTCAACCAATGATGGCAAACAAATATCAACTCTGCATCAGGATTCAATCTTGGCACAAAAGACATCATCATCAAACAAACAATAAAATTCACCTTTTCTTTTCACCACTGGCATCATGGCTGACCATAACAGTCCGCCAGTAAGTCCAGTTAGCAGCGATGGCAGCGGCAACCAGACGTTCTTCAGCGCTGCGCATGACCTGCGACTACGGCTGGAAGACATGGCTCACGTCGTGGACAACCCGGAGGTGGCAACTGCTGCAGGAGATGAGACTGTCGACATGGCAAGCATGGTCGAAGTCGACATCGATGATGACAGACCAGTCAAGGCGGGTCTGTTGATTTCACGAACGGGCAAGTTTTCATCATGATGCTGATTCTGATGGCTGTTGTTGATTCACTATTTAATAAATTCTTGAAACACACCCGCTGCAGGTCGAAAAGGACGAATCCGAAGCAGTCACGCCATCCGGGAGTCTTCCAGAGAAAGAGAAAGAGGCCGAACCGGTCCCGGAGGTGACACCTTCAAATCCAAGGCTACTTGAAAAGTTGGCCCAGGAGAACATGCAGTTGCGGGCGGAGCTGGAGGCTCAGAGGAGTGAGACCCTCCGTGTCTCACTGGCTATGGCGTTGGGCCCCCACGTCAGCCAGGCTCCACCGCCGCCACCTCCGCCACCACCTCCACCACGACCTCCGCTGGCAACGCCAGGCGGGCTGGCTTCCGCCTCCTCCGGGGCTTCCGCCTCCTCTGGCCTGATGAGGGCACGGCCGAAGGTGCAGTCAGGAAACTGGCCATCCGACAACGAAAACGTCGCGAAGTACAAGCGGCAGGATGTTTCACCTGAAACCCGGGTCCGCATGGACATTAAAAATGAAAAGAAGAAGAGGAAGAGGGAGGAAAAAAGAGCTGGCTTGAAACTTGCTAGGATTATAATGAGGTTGGCTTGCTGACCTTTGAAAAGTTTTTCCTGGGGGAAAATGGTACCCCTATATTCAAAATTGAAACAACCCATCGTCTCTCACAATTTGGTGTTCCCTGAACCATGAGGTTGGCTTGCTGACCGCTGCGGAGATTAACTAATTAATAATAATTAAATTAGCTACTCGTCTATTGGTCCCTGAATAGTGAGGTTGGCTTGCTGACCAGGAAAGGGTTTAACCACGATAAATTGACCCTGAATAGGTAATGGGGTCAATGAGGGAATCGTAAGTCTATTCATCTCTTCACCGTTGACTAATTTAAATTAATGAGGTTGACTGGCTGACCGCTGAATGTTTTAAATTGGCCCCCGAGTAATGAGGTTGGTTTGCTGACCGCTAAAAAGGGAATTTGCCAATTATTATTGGCCTGGCCTATTGGTCCAGCCCTGAACACAATGCAGGCTGGCTTGCTGACCTCCAAGGGTGTTGTTGTAATGTTACTTTTACCATCATTCATCTAACGATCTGATTTTTGATGCAATAATGACTGGCATGGTCCGAACTTTGAGTTTTTGAAGGCTTGACGGCATTCCTGCTCGTCTGTAATGCATTATATTATTTAAAAGGTTCGAAGGAACGTTTCCGGTGCTTTCAGCCATGGCCAAACAAAGGCCCAGAGACCAAGCAGAGCCAAGAACAGATGCCAAGAACAAGAATTCTGAGAGGTCTGGGACATCAAACTGGGCAGCTTTGAAGGTCAAAAAATCTGGGAAATCAAATTGGCCAAAGGCTAAGGCCTTTCCACATCGCGTCATCATGGACAACGTTGTCAGGCTGAATCATGAGCCGCCAATTAAAAGGGCCACCAGAGGGACACAAACCACTATTGCCGGAATACATTCAAAGCTCACGGTTGCCGTGGAAGAAGGACAGGACCAGGTAATTAATTAGTAATTTATTAATTTTTTGATCTGCCATTTGTGACTCCCGCGGCCACCTCCCCCGCGTCTATAATTATTAAATGTCGTTTACACCGGGCCCCGGGATCTAATATCCCCTAATTTCCGACTCCCTCAGTGGGTGACAGGGTCCAGGTCCAGTCCAGCAGCGTTCCAGGATCTGTGCCCGAGATTTTCCAGATCTGGACCCGTTATAATAATTTGATTATGCTTCCTCCATCTTCCTGCTGCCCCTGGAGGAAGCAGTCAGTCCTGAGCAGCGCGATCCTTCTGCGTGGTGCCATTTTATTATACCAGGAGGCTGCGAGCATACCACTGAGCACTCCTCTGAGTCTGAGTCTTGGACCCGTACTCAGAAGGACGACCAGATAAAATGGCAAGACGACGAATGCAGCAGCAGTTAGACATTTGAATAATAAGTTCAGTGTGAGTCTGAGTCAGCATGCCGGGCTGCATGGAAAAAAACGCAAGAATCACTGAACTGAACAATGTCAATCGTTTCTGGGTCTGAAGCTGGCTTGCCGGCTTTCTTAAAAGTCGGGCTGGCTTGCCGGCCTTTTTTTTTTGTGATGCCGAGACCGATTTTTAAACCGACCGTTTGGCTCTAACCATCATCAGAATCAGGTGAACTGTCCAATGCGGCAGACAGATGGCTGTTCGGCTCACCCGACAAGGTTTTTTTATTTTCTTGGAAGCTGCTAAACCCTTGGGCGATTCGTTCGTGGCGGACTTGACGGTGCTCCGGGACACCGCGCTTCGCTTCAAAGACCTAGAAGCATGTGAGGGGAAAAAGCGGGCGCTTCAGTCTTTCATTGATTGGATGGGAACGGCTAGCACCTGCCTTTCTTCGCCTGAAGAGTCTTGGGAGAAGTTTTTCAAAGAATGCGATGGAAGGCCGCTTCCGAAGGCACCACCTGCGACGTTTGTCCAATGTCAAACGTCTTGCTGCATTGATGGCTGCTTTGAAGACCGTGTGCGTCAACATTATGAGATGCAGACTGGTGATGGCCGTATTTCTTTGATGCCTGCTCTTTGGAAGTTGTATACTGATATGGTGGCAGCGGTACAGGTTTTGGACTATGATGTGTTTCACAGCCATGATCATGGCGTGGGCGCCCTTTGTCAGGACGTGAAAATGGTCCTGAAAGATGGCATTGTGCTTTTGGATGGCATCTACAACTTCAAAATTGATTTGTGATGTCCTCATGACATGCAGCCAGCTGCTAACGTCAAGCTCCAGGATGATGAGAGCCGCACAGGGAAAAAATAATTGTCCATCATCATGACAAGCAAGTGTCGGGCCATCCGTGACAAACAAGTCAACCCCAACAGAAATAATAAATAGTGCCCAAAACAAGAAAAACCGAAACAGTAAGAAGTATCCACAATAAAGATACAAGGCGTCAAGATGACAGTCGCTTAGTATTAGAAGAATAGTAGATTAGACGATATAATAGTCAGGCTGGCTTGCCGGCTGTCATGTTCTCGGGGGCAGTGTCTGGCTTATGCTAGCTGTTTTTTTCGGATGAGGCCGGCTTGCCGGCCATAGGCCTTTGTTGAGGGTTCAGGTTGGCTTGCTGACCTCTGTTCCAAAATAATAATAGCAGCCACTGGTACAGAAAAATATCTCAGATGCAGTTAATTGCTGTGATAATCATTATACACCGGTTTCATGCGTTCAGTTCAATCATTTCCTGCTACTGCTGGGTTGTAAATGTTCTTGATTTGAAAATGTAGCAAAAGGCAGAACACTTGGGAAGAAATGCAGCAGGCAAATTTCAAATTGGTCCGTCCAGTCAGCAATCAGGCTTGCAATGAATCATATTAGGTTCACTGTCAGTGCCAGACTGTAGTCAATCATGATGGCAATTTACTTGCAGAGAGTGAAGCTCGAAGTAGACTCGTTTAGAAGCAAAACGCTACTTCCGGGATCTATTCCCGGGATGTCCGCGGCGCGCACGCGCGCGTGGCCTTGAGAAGCTCGAAGTAGAGCCGTTTAGAAGCAAAACGCTACTTCCGGGATCTATGCCCAAGATTTCCGCGGCGCGCGCGCGCGCGTCTCGAATAACGCCGTTTAGAAGCAAAACGCTACTTCCGGGATCTATGCCCGGGATTTCCGCAGCGCGCGCGCGTCCTGGAGAAGCTCGAAGTAGAGCCGTTTAGAAGCAAAACGCTACTTCCGGGATCTATGCCCGGGATTTGCGCGGCGCGCGCGCGCGCGTCCGTGAAAAGCTCGAAGTAGAGCCGTTTAGAAGCAAAACGCTACTTCCGGGATCTATGCCCGGGATTTCCGCAGCGCGCGCGTGTCTGGAGAAGCTCGAAGTAGAGCCGTTTAGAAGCAAAACGCTACTTCCGGGATCTATGCCCGGGATTTCCGCAGCGCGCGCGCGCGCGTCCTGGAGAAGCTCGAAGTAGAGCCGTTTAGAAGCAAAACGCTACTTCCGGGATCTATGCCCGGGATTTCCGCAGCGCGCGCGCGCGTCCTGGAGAAGCTCGAAGTAGAGCCGTTTAGAAGCAAAACGCTACTTCCGGGATCTATGCCCGGGATTTCCGCGGCGCGCGCGCGCGCGTCCGTGAAAAGCTCGAAGTAGAGCCGTTTAGAAGCAAAACGCCAATTCCGGGATCTATGCCCGGGATTTCCGCGGCGCGCGCGCGCGCGTCCTGGAGAAGCTCGAAGTAGAGCCGTTTAGAAGCAAAACGCTACTTCCGGGATCTATGCCGGGGATTTCCGCGGCGCGCGCGCGCGCGTCCGTGAAAAGCTCGAAGTAGAGCCGTTTAGAAGCAAAACGCTACTTCCGGGATCTATGACCGGGATTTCCGCAGCGCGCGCGCGCGCGTCCTGGAGAAGCTCGAAGTAGAGCCGTTTAGAAGCAAAACGCTACTTCCGGGATCTATGCCCGGGATTTCCGCAGCGCGCGCGCGCGCGCGCGTCCTGCAGAAGCTCGAAGTAGAGCCGTTTAGAAGCAAAACGCTACTTCCGGGATCTATGCCCGGGATTTCCGCGGCGCGCGCGCGCACGTCCGTGAAAAGCTCGAAGTAGAGAAGCAAAACGACGAACGCAGCCGTTCCTGAATCAAAACGCTACTTTAAAATAATTTAATATTTTTTTAACGTCGGAATTTAATTTGGCGGTTTTGATTGAATAATAATGATGGTTGCAACCGGCTTGCCATGAGCGCATCCATAACTATTTTGAGGCCGGCTTGCCGGGCATCTTCTTTCAAACAGTCAGTCAGTTGTCAGGCAAAGATCATTTAAAAATTATGTGAAATGAAAATTCTACTGACAAACGATCATTCACTTAGCGCTGCAGCCGCTCACTGACAGCTTCGGGCAACAGACACGAAAAGTGACAGGCAAGTTCACGGCAGGCTTTCAATGGCAATGATGGTCAAGTGTAGTAATAATTTAGTAGAACCTATCAGAAACATGAGACTGTCGTCAGCCACGGTCAACCATCATTAATGATGGCAAACAAATATCAACTCTGCATCAGGATTCAATCTTGGCACAAAAGACATCATCATCAAACAAACAATAAAAATCACCTTTTCTTGTCTTCACCCCTGGCATCATGGCTGACCATAACAGTCCGCCAGTAAGTCCAGTTAGCAGCGATGGCAGCGGCAACCAGACGTTCGTCAGCGCTGCGCATGACCTGCGACTACGGCTGGAAGACATGGCTCACGTCGTGGACAACCCGGAGGTGGCAACTGCTGCAGGAGATGAGACTGTCGACATGGCAAGCATGGTCGAAGTCGACGTCGATGACGGACCAGTCAAGGCGGGTCGGTTGCTTTCACGAACGGGTTTTCATCATGATGCTGATTCTGATGGCTGTTGTTGATTCACTATTTAATAATGATATGGTGGCAGCGGTAACGCTTTGACTATGATGTGTTTCACAGCCATGATAATGGCATGGGTGCCAGTGCCTTTTGTCAGGATGTCAGAATGGTCCTGAAAGATGGCATTGTGCTCTTGGATGGCGTCTACAACTTCAAAACGAATGGCTCTATGATGTCCACATGAATGACATGCAGCCAGCTGCTAACGTCAAGCTCCAGGATCACGCTGGCCGCATAGGGAAAAAATTACCCATCATCATGACAGACAATTGCGATCTGTGACAAACAAGTCAAATCCACCAGAAATATGCTAAAAAAACATAATGAAACAGTAAGAATATAAAACAAGACGTCAAAATGACAGTCAGTGGCTTGCTGGCTGTGATGTTCTCGGGGGCAGTGGCTGGCTTATGCTAGCTTTTTTTCGGATGAGGCCGGCTTGCCGGCCATAGGCCTTTTGTTGAGGGTTGAGGTTGGCTTGCTGACCTTTGTTCCACGACATTAGCAAACTTAAACACTGGCACAGAATAAGATCTCAGATGCAGTTAATTGCTCTTAGTCATTATACACGGGTTTATGTAAGTTTAATCATTTCCTGTTACTGCTGGGTTGTAAATGTTTTTGACACTATGGCAAAAGGCAGAACGCTTTGGGGATATGTGGCAGGCAAATTGGTGTGTCCATTCAGCAAATAAGCCAGGCTCACAATGAATCAGGTTCGCTGCCAGCCAATGCCAGACTGGAGTCAATGGTTAATCAGAAATCAGCAGATTTCTCACAGAGAATGAACACCTACTTTAAAAAAACAACACCTACTTTATAAGATTTTTCCTTGTCTGTGTGTAAAAGCCTCTGTGTGTAAACGTCTCTGTGTGTAAAAGTCTCTGTGTGTAAAAGAGCCTGTGTGTAAAAGCGTCTGTGTGTAAAAAGCGTCTGTGTGTAAAAGCGTCTGTGTGTCAAAGCCTCTGTGTGTAAAAGTCTCTGTGTGTAAAGCGTCTGTGTGTAAAAGCGTCTGTGTGTAAAAGCTTCTGTGTGTAAAAGCGTCTGTGTGTGTAAACGTCTCTGTGTGTAAAAGCGTCTGTGTGTAAATGCGTCTGTGTGTAAAAGCCTCTGTGTGTAAAAGCGTCTGTGTGTAAAAGCGTCTGTGTGTAAAAGCGTCTGTGTGTCAAAGCGTCTGTGTGTAAAAGCGTCTGTGTGTAAAAGTGTCTGCTGTGTGTAAAAGGGTCTGTGTGTAAAAGAGTCTGTGTGTAAAAGCGTCTGTGTGTAAAAGCGTCTGTGTGTAAAAGCGTCTGTGTGTAAAAGAGCCTGTGTGTAAAAGCGTCTGTGTGTAAAAGTCTCTGTGTGTAAAAGAGCCTGTGTGTAAAAGCGTCTGTGTGTAAAAGCGTCTGTGTGTAAAAGCGTCTGTGTGTAAAAAGCGTCTGTGTGTAAAAGGGTCTGTGTGTAAAAGCGTCTGTGTGTAAAAGCTTCTGTGTGTAAAAGCCCCTGTGTGTAAAAAGCGTCTGTGTGTAAAAGCGTCTGTGTGTAAAAGCGTCTGTGTGTAAAAGTGTCTGTGTGTAAAAGCGTCTGTGTGTGTAAAAGTCTCTGTGTGTAAAAGCGTCTGTGTGTTAAAAGCCTCTGTGTGTAAAAGCGTCTGTGTGTCCAAGCGTCTGTGTGTAAAAGCGTCTGTGTGTAAAAGTGTCTGTGTGTAAAAGCGTCTGTGTGTAAAAGCCTCTGTGTGTAAAAGCGTCTGTGTGTAAAAGCGTCTGTGTGTAAAAGCGTCTGTGTGTAAAAGCGTCTGTGTCTAAAAGTCTCTGTGTGTAAAAGCGTCTGTGTGTAAAAGCTTCTGTGTGTAAAAGCGTCTGTGTGTAAAAGCTTCTGTGTGAAAGTGTCTGTATGTAAAAGCGACTGTGTGTAAAAGCGTCTGTGTGTAAAAGTGTTTGTGTGTAAAAGTGTTTGTGTGTAAAAGCGTCTGTGTCTAAAAGCTTCTGTGTGTAAAAGCGTCTGTGTGTAAAAGCTTCTGTGTGTAAAAGCGTCTGTGTGTAAAAGCGTCTGTGTGTAAAAGCGCCTGTGTGTAAAAGCGTCTGTGTGTAAAAGGCGTCTGTGTGTAAAAGCGTCTGTGTGTAAAAGCGTCTGTGTGTAAAAGCGTCTGTGTGTAAAAGCGTCTGTGTGTAAAAGAGCCTGTGTGTAAAAGCCTCTGTGTGTAAAAGTCTCTGTGTGTAAAAGGGTCTGTGTGTAAAAGCGTCTGTGTGTAAAAGCGCCTGTGTGTAAAAAGCGTCTGTGTGTAAAAGCGTCTGTGTGTAAAAGGGTCTGTGTGTAAAAGCGCCTGTGTGTAAAAAGCGTCTGTGTGTAAAAGCGTCTGTGTGTAAAAGAGCCTGTGTGTAAAAAGCGTGTCTCCATACTAACAACAGAAGACTCTGCTCCTCTACGCTCTCGGGCCATCCGTCGTCTAGTTGCTTCTTGACTCACTGCTGTGAAACGCTTTTCAAGTAGGGTGCTGTAAGACTAGCTGAGGACATGTCAAAACCAACGTCTTGCAACATGCAAGGTTGATTGTGAGAGCTGTGAATCCAGCCAGCCGTCTGAGTTTCAAACTCCTTTGGCAAGGGGCAAGTTGCGCAAGCAAAACATCATGAAATTATCACCCCCATGATGATGACAGCCACCATGCAGCAGCAAACATTGATACACATGAGCGAAAAGCACATCATGTCATACCCCAGAGCATGCAAGCATTGATAGACAAGCATGTCATGCCCCTCAGATGGTGATGACGCGGGTGGAGATGACGGCTGGCGAAGGAGCAGCCCAGACAGGGATGACGATGAGCAGAATGTGAAAGAAGAGGAGGAACATGAAATCCGCCCAATAGCCGGTGGAGGCAGCGGTGGAAGTGGCAAGGCTGTCATCGACCAGAGGGCCATTGAGGCTGGAACGGGCACGACGGTGGAGGAGAAGGACAGAGATGCCTCAGCTTCCACAGGCAGCAGCTTCAGCAGGCAGCAGTATGAGGAGTTCCTCAAGTTCAAGGGCAAAGGAAAAGGCCTAAAAGGAAAAGGAGCTGAGCCGCATGCAACAGTCGGCCAGGAGGAGGAGGAGGAGTCGGAGGAGGAGGAGGAGTCGGAGGAGGAGGAGGAGGTGAATCTCCCAAGCATTCCTGAAGAGGATGAGGAAATTTAAACAGCAGACCCAATGACTGCTCAGGAAAAAAGGTCGCGTTCAAAACCCCTTTCACATTGCTATACAGCGCAACAGTGTGCTTCGCGCTGCGCCGTCCGATTGAGGTTCGACGTGAAGATGCATCATGTTCACCTGTTGTGTTTGATCCTCAGCGTCTGGCACATTCTTACTTGCCTTTCAGGGGCAGTGCGCGGGACGATGCTGTAAGAGTGTCGTCTTGTCTTTGTTGCTTCTTGCTACTGGGACGATGCTGTAAGAGTGTCGTTTCCCCTGGGACGATGCTGTAAGAGTGTCGTTTTTGTGGCTTCTTGAGTCACTGTTGCGAAACATTTTTAAAGTAGGGCGCTGTAAGAATTGCTGAAGACATGTCAAAACCAATGTCTTGCAACATTCAACGCTGAGAGCTGTGATTTCTCATTTTTAGATGTTGCACGAATACAGCCGTCTGAGTTTCAAACTCTTTTGCCAAGGGGCAAGTTGCGTAATAAGCAAAAAATCATGAAATTATCACCCAATGCAACCGCAAATTGATACAACATGTCAAACCCCATACATTTGAGCGACAAGCATGTCATACCCCACAGCATGCAAGATGTGACAGAACACACGCATTCACACACACACGCGCACACACACACACACGCATGCGTGCGAGTGTCGACGAGACATCGATCACAGGGACAACCCGTGTCAGGAGACGTCGACAGTTCGTCAAGGTTACTACTTCGGCCGCCCCCAAAAAACAAGGGAAAACAGCCATATTGTCTTTTACGCTGCACTTTTACAGCGCCACATTTTGCACTTTTACAGCGCGCCCCCCCAAAAAGCGAAGCAACACAAAGAACATTGCACTTTTACAGCGCTTTGCAATGCAAGTCACTGTGCCTCGCTTGACTAAGGCCCCTGACTCAGCCAGCCCATGCCTCAGGTAACTGAAACCATCATGCTGTCATGATATTGACAAAACATGTCCATCATGCTGTAAGAGTGTGATCATGATATCATGATACTGACAAAACACGGCCATCACGCTGTAAGAGTGTGATCATGATATCATGATACTGACAAAAACGTGGCCATCACGCTGTAAGAGTGTGATCATGATATCATGATATTGACTCCTGATGCCATCACGCTGTAAGAGTGTGAGCGTCTTCATGCTTACATAGACTGTGATTTGTGATTTATCTGCTAGACTTTGCTCTGAGTGAAGTCAAACTTTTGATGTTGGTTTTGACAAGAAACACTCTTTCAGCGTCAACAATTCAAAAATATAATATATATATATACATATGTTTCTATTTTTATTACATAATAAATATATAACTCTCGCATAAATAAATATCCGTCTATCAGTCTACTACTCACAAACACACATACAAACTTTCAGACAACTCACACGCTGCGCCACGACCGTCATGGCAATGGCACCAAAGAAAGAGAAGGCAAAGCTGCCACAACCAGGTAATAGGGCTAAGGCATCACTAGCGGCGGCGGGGGCAAAAATGGCACCAGCAGCAACACCAGCAGCAAGACCAGCCGCCGCACCACCAGGACCGGCAGCACCAGGAGCAAAAATGCCACCAGACGGCAAAACCAGCCGCTGCACCACCAGCACCACCACCAGCACCACCACCGGCAGCGGCAGGAGCACCCAAGGCAAAGGCCATGCCAGCGGCGCTCACTGAAGCACCAGGAGCACACAAGGCAAAGGCCATGCCAGCGGCGCTCACAGCAGCACCAGGAGCACACAAGGCAAAGGCCATGCCAATGCCAGCGCCAGCAACAGCACCGGCAGCACCAGCACCACCAGCAGCAGCAGCACCGGGCGCAACAGCAGCAGCAGCAACAGCAGCAACAGCAGAAGCAGCAGAAGCAGCAGCAGCGGCAAAGGGCATGCCTCCAAAGCCCCCGCCGCGCCGCCCCCAGCAACACCGAACAACGGGCAGGGGACACCGGCACAATGCCAGCCAAGAAAGGCGTGAACTGGCACAGGCCATCCAGGCAAAGGAGGCCACCAGACACACGCTTCTACAAGCCCAGCAAGTGCTGCACCAGCAGTCGCTGCAATACGAGCAGAGCCGCCAACAGCAACAGCACCAACAGCAGCAAGCACTGCAGCAGCAACAAGCGCAACACCAGGTCGAGCTCCAAGCGCTCGCACAGCAGACAAGTGGCGTCGCCGCCTACTGGAAGAACCAGTACCAGGCTAGGAAAAAGGGATTGTGGTGAGGTGTTGAAGAAACTTTTCTCATGGCATCATAACATGAGGTTTTCATTGACCCAATTTCAATCCCACGCACGCAATCCATCAACATGCGCTGATCACAGGAGAGGACCACGATGGCAAATGCGGCGAAGGCAGAATATGAAGCAAGGATCCAGGCTGGAAAAGTCTTCCAGTTCAAGTTTTTGTGATAATGCGCTGTTCATAGCATTGCGCAACAGGACCTGGAGAAAAGACTTGTGGATGCACAGGCTGGAAATCAAGGGTTTGTCTTCATTGTCATGGCACTATGCTTCAATGTTTTGCGGTGCTTTGTGGTGTTGTCAGGAGTCCAGGACAAAAGAAATGGCAGAGGAGAAGAAGAGAGCAAAGATGTTGCAGGCTTGCAAAATGTTTTTGTCTGTTGATTGAAAGGTGTGACCCTGTCTTTGCTTGTGTCTTTTGAAAGCTGCTGCCCTAACAGGATCTCTGGAAACAGCACCAGATTCGCAGCATGGAATTGGAAAAGAGCCTCATGAGACGTGAGGCCAGGGACTGAATTTGAATGCTGCAGCGTGCTTCTATTGGATGCCCCAGTGGCACAGACCGCCCAGGAATTCCGGACGCGGCTGGCAATTGCAGCGGACAAGCTGCAGGACCAGCGATTGGTCAAGTCAAGCCATGTTTTCTCAACTCAACTTTGTTCTCCTGTGTGTGCATGTGTCAGTCTTTGGCAGGAACTGAAATGGAAGAAGAATCAAAAGAGATTGAAGAAGCAGGAAAAGAAGGCAGCTGAGGCTGCGAAGAAAAGGAGAGAATCCAAGAGGCCAGAAAGGCAGGGCTTTTGTTTCCAGAGAAAGGGCAGGTCATTTAAAAAGAAAGGTGGGGGATCTGCTCACGTTTTTTCCATAGGATTCTGTAAAAGTGTCCACTATGATTCAAAAGGGTGCTGTTCAAACAGAGGTGGGGGATTTGCTCACATGTTTTTCCAGGGGCAGGGCTGCGCAGGTCAAGGGTGCAGCTCCAAAGAACGTGAGTGGCAAGGGCAAGAAGCGCAAAGCCAGCGCATCCAGCCCCAGCGATTGAAAAAACAACTAGTGGCACACAATAGCACACAGCGGCACACAATAGCACAACTTGCCCAGCAGCAGCAGCACAGATCAATGACAATCACGGGCAGCTGGCTGCGCCATGTTTTACAACACATCGCGCACACACACAGTACTCCGCTGGGCAAAAAAAGATGTTGCAGCACTGCATCTTGTGGGTAGACGCTGTAAAAGTGTCTACAAATTAGGCTTTCGGGCAAGACTGTCGTGTGGAGATGCTGTAAGAGTGTCTGTCCATGAAACAATCACAATTAGAAATGTAAGTTGCATTCAGTTTTCTGAAATCATGGCTGCCCAGGTACATGGCTTGACTGTGAGGAAAGACATCAAGAACACAGGAGCACTCTTCAGAGCACAATCATACCATTGAAAGATATTGAAAGTCATGTTTAATTGCCATGTGCCAGCCACTCTTACAGCGGTATTTCAATGCTTGCCAATGCTTGCCAATGCTTGCCAATGCTTGCCAATGCTTGCCAACAACGACACTGAGGTTGCAGCCATGATGCCTGTATACGTATACTATATGTTTTCTTTGTATAAATCTAAAAAAAACATAGAATGTCAAGTCTATATAAGCCATGATGCACCTTGCTTTCCAGCCACTCTTACAGCGGCAATTCGGCAATCCAACGCTTGAGAGCATAATTATACCATTGAAAGATATTGAAAATCATGTTCAATTTCCATGCGCCGGCCACTCTTACAGCAGCAATTCAATGCTTGGCAAGAACGACACTGAGGTTGCAGCCATTGTGCCTGTATACTATACTCTTTATCTCATAAGCATAGATGATGGGATAGGGATGATGGGAATAAGGTGGGTTGGTGATGGGGTGGGATGGTGATGGGGTGGGATGGTGATATGATGTGGATGGCGGGATGGGGTGGGTAGTCGGTGGGGTTGTCTTTTATTTATTATATAGGTTTTATAGCTGGATATTGCCGCTGACCCCGCCTCTGAACTTGATGTGAAAGATCTTGAAGCTTCCGGACTCTTGGTCTTCTCGCAGTGCAGGTCGTAGGTCCAGGCACTTTTACAGCGCCCTTCAAGCCCAACCCTTGCAGCACTCTTACAGCGCTGTTTGGACACTTTTACAGCATCCGGGGATTAGTACTCTTACAGCACTAAGAGCCCCCTCCCCTTGGACACTTTTACAGCATCCGGGGATTATCACTTTTACAGCGCTGGATACTTTTACAGCATCCGGGGATTAGTACTCTGACAGCACTAAGAGCCCCCTGAGCTTAGTCCACCTAGTTTTTGAGACGAGCGACTGAAGACGGTGAAGATGACCTGAAAGTTCAAGAGTGAGCACGGCACAGGAAAATTAAAACAATGCGCCACCATTATCGGATACCTTTGGCAAGTATGTAGCAATACCAATAAGTTCCCTGTCATTATCTTTAAACCTATATATAAAATTGTTTGGCCAAATTTTTGGAAGCCACTTTTACAGCGGCAGCAAACGGTGGAAACTGTTTTCAATTTGCAAGCCACTTTTACAGCAGCAATAGCAAGATGCAGCGATAAGTATTCTCATTGCCAGCACAAGTTGCAATTGAGATGCGGTCCAAAGCACACATGGCTTGAAGGCTGCAGGGCAAGAAACAATGAAATCAAACATAGAAATACCCATTGAATTGAATCTGATTGATTGTGTTTGCCTTATTGTATTTGTTTGGTCGCCCTGACCCCCCCTCCTTCAACTTCTCAGTCTGTCCGATATGGGCTGCAGCATCACAAAAGATCAATGTTTTCTGTGGTGGCAGGTTGAAAAGAGGTAACCACAAATGACTTTAAAACGCCATAGTTACCCATTATGTACTTCAGCGTCAGACAACAAAATGGATACTTCAACGGCATCCGGAAGAATCAAAAAAAAGGCGCTGCAATATGAACTATGATAGATGCTTTTTTTGCACGGACCTGGAACTTACATCAGAAAATTTGCTTAGCACATTGTATGAGATGACTTTTGAATAATGGAGGAGAAACATCAAAAACACAATGTTGTTTGAACAGCACCCTTTTGAATCGCAGTGGACACTTTTACAGCATCCCATGGAAAAATGTGAACAGATCCTCCCACCCATCTTTTTAAATGTCATGTGACATGTGGTAAATGTTGATCTTCATAATTTTGTTTGTTGATCTTTTCCAAGAATCACAAATAAAAAACCCATCACCAAAAACCAACATCAAAAACAAAATGTTGTTTGAACAGCAACCTTTTGAATCATTTTGCAGCACCCCATGGAAAAATGTGAACAGATTCCCCACCTATCTTTTGGAATGACTTGTGACATGTGGTAAATGTTGATCTTCACAATTTTGTTTCTTGATCTTTTTCTAAGAACCAGAAAAGAAAACCCATCACCAAAAACCAACATCAAAAACGACATGTTGTTTGAACAGCACCCTTTTGAATCATAGTGGGCACTTTTACAGCACCCCATGGAAAAAATGTGAACAGATCCTCCCACCCATCTTTTTAAATGTCATGTGACATGTGGTAAATGTTGATCTTCACAGTTTTTTTTCTTGATCTTTTTCTAAGAATCATAAAAGAAAATCCATCACCAAAAACCAACATCAAAAACAACATTTTGTTTGAACAGCACCCTTTTGAGTCATAGTGGACACTTTTACAGCATCCCATGGAAAAATGTGAACAGATCTCCCACCTATCTTATCTTTTTAATTTGTGACATGTGGTCAATTTTGATCTTCACATGTTTGTTTCTTGACCTTTTTCTAAGCAGCATAAACAGAAAAATAATCACCCTCTATTTGTGGAAAATTTTGATCTTCATATTTTGTGTTTTTTGCTTTTTGCTGAGATTTAATCAACACCAAAATCAAAATGGTAAAAGGTGGCAAGGGCTTAATTGAGCGGTAAGCCGATCCCTGGTTTCTTGCACATCCAATGGTACAACCTTGGGAACTTTTTGTAACACGATGTGGTCATCAATTGTCAGCATCTCATAGCATGGTCCCCGTGGAATAGGCCGGCGATGGATCATGGTTTCACTATCCAGCATAGCCCCTGCATGAACACGTAGAACATTGAAATGAGCTTGTTGTGCAATCTCAACGGCGAGGTTATCCCCCATAGCCAATGTACCCAAACAGATATATACCCATTGGTCCTTAAGGTCATCAGAATAACACTGCAAATGCCGTAGCTCATGCCCACGAAACCGCTTACCAATCGCGTTTCGACCAGCCCGTCTGGATGATACCTGAAATGTATAATAAAATTCAGAAAGGTCATCACTGCTAATAACCAGATCCTCATGAGGTAGAAGACGAATCATAGAAATCATATGCCCAGGGGTTGAGGTCTTGGTGAACTTGTTGGTGGACTTCATCCGGGAGTTTAATACTGTAGGGTTCAGAATAAGCCGGTCATAGTTCTCATCTTTAGATACTGCAAACATCCCACAGTGCTCCCCTTCACGAATTGTCGAACACTTCACCAGCTTGCAAGCGCCGAGAGCATCCCATTTTTCTGCCAACCTCAGCAACTCAGTGCGCGAAGCATGGACCGTGGCCGGGGCCCGTCTGGGCCACTCATCTTCAGGCAGTCTAAGAGTCTCAGGGTCTTCAAAACCATCTCTAACAACAGGGTCACTGAGATAAGGTCGAGGGTCAAAGGAAGGCCCAAGTTTCCACTTAATCCTATCCGCAATGACAGGTTTTGCAACACTAGACTCCCTGCCTGAGACGCCTGACGGTCTCCTTGCTGTGTGGCCCTTTGCGGCACTGGTGAAAACGACTTGCAATTGCCAGAAGGTGCAGAACTGCCATCCGTAGCTCCATCATCAAAAGGAGGTTTTTTTGCTGCTTACCATAGGGGTCAAATGAAGACGAAATACTATCTAAAAAACTATGCAGATCCGAGTCACCAAAAGAATTTCCGGAAGGCAACTGCAAACCTGCCTTGCACAAATTAGCCAACTTCTCTCCTGCGCGGCCTAGCTCAGATACATCAGCATCGGGAGCGCTCAGAAAATGATGAATCATCTCCTCCAGTCTTCCCAAGGCCTCGTCTTGAGCAGGCGTGGTGGCCGCACCCGCCCTACATGAATCGGGCGGGGACAGGGAGTTTCCCAAAGTAAGCCAGTTCAGAGTGATGACGACAGCCTGAAGAACTTGCGCTCTCAGCCTAAAAAATCGCACCCGTCGCCGGCGTCTAGGAGACAGTTTGGCCTGGCCCGTCCAACAACCCCAGCAAGGGGAGGACAAGGCCATACATCACTGGACCGAGGAGTCGATCCATGAGCGGCGTGAGTGGGCCGCAGGCTGCGCCGCCAGAACTGCTTCAAGCCTGAGTGACGCTGCTGGGGAATGACCTCCATCAGTTTGATGCAATGAATTTCAGGGGGACAAAATTGCCCAGGCACTTCAAAGCTGCGTCTGGAACCACCCTCAAAGCTTGCACTCTTCAGGCCACCGCTGTCAGCAGCCCCTTTTGTTGACCTGCTGGCCTGACCCGCCCCCCGACTGTCAATCACGGTAGAGGTGTACCCCCTCCGTGCTGAGGAAGTAGAGCACAGCAAAGGTTTGGGCCAGGCCTTTCGGTCTACGCTGCTGCGGTGGTCGTGCTGTCCTCGCCCTTTCCCTGACCCTTGTTCTTTTTGGGCGGGAACTTCCTGGGCGGCTTGTCCTTCTCCTTTTCCTCCTCCTTTACCTCTTTGGTGGGACCCGCTGCCTTCAACTTCTGCTCGATGAAGTCGAGGTCTCGCATGTAGGAGACATTGGCTGAGATCCATGCCGGAGCTGCCAAGCGCGCAAACAGGCGCAGGCCGGCACGAGCTTTGTTCCATTGGCAAATCTGATAATTGGGTTCGGCTTGTCCTGTCAGAAGCCACCCCATCTGAGTGCGCCCATTGTCGATTGCACTTTGCTCCACGTACAGCAGGGCCTTGACCGCCCAAGCTTGCAGCTCGCGGTTTTGCAGCCGATGCCCGCTCTCCCAAGCTGCAGCCATGAGATACGCAAATTGCGTCATCTGCCGTAGGTCTCCAAGCGGCATCCGCCGCTCCACATACTCGCGCATGAGCCCCGGGGTCGCACCCCCGGAATCCCAGCCTAGTTCTGCCAGGGCGTTCTCCTCGGCGACCTGGGCAACTTTGTGAAGGTCGTTCATCACCCTGACATAGGCGTCTCGAGCCAGGCATCCCTTCATGCCGCTGGAACTGGAGGAGCCCGTTTCCGTGTGAGGCATCAGAACAGCTGCCAGAAGATCGGTCTGCTGCTTGCCCTGCAACTGCTTGCTGAGCAGAGCGTTCTGCTTCATCTGCAAGGCCACAAGACGATGAACTGGATCCTGCATCTCCGCCAGGCTGGCCACAATGGCCTCTTCGAGCTCTTCGTCTTCTGTAGCCCCCAGTTGCCGCTCCTGCTGTGCATTGTCTGCTGCCAGGTTGGGAGATGCAAGATGAGACTACTTCTCGTGCTGCCCCAACCGCGTAGGTGCTCCACCTGCCAACATGCGCAGCTTCTCCATGACATGAGGATCCGCAGCAGCCGTAGGAGTGCCGCCCAACATAGGAGCAGGGCGTGAGGTTGCGCGCTCGGGCGCGCCAGCTGGTACCCTTGGCCTCACAGCCAACTCTGCCTCTAGCTCTGCAATGCGCTGCTGCAATTGTTCGACATGGCCGTCCTCCTCCACAGGGATCAAAGGCGGCATATCGGCGCCGCTTTCGGCGGAGGCATAGTCCCCAGCCGTGTCCTCGTCCATGTGGCTTGTGACCCAAGCATTTGCAGCTTCGATAAGTGCCGCTTTCGTAGGCCGCACTACCCCACCTTGGTGTTGAAACCGCAGCAGTTGCCGAGCCGCCTCCCCGCGAAGCGCTGGAGCTCGGGTGAAAAAGCTTGAGTATTCCCAAGGCACGTCCACCAGCAAAACTGGAACTTGACCGACAGCTCGCCCACGCGTTGTCTCCATCTGCACTTCGGCTTGAGTAGAGGCAAACAGTCTGTCTTCTTCTGCTAATCCCTCTTCCTGGAAAAACGGGTCTACCTGAGGCAAAAGAGGTGCAGCTACCATGAACCCACCAGAGCGCACACGTAGTAGGAAACATAGTGCCCGAAAAGGAGGATCACCTTCTGATACTACATGAATCTGGGGCAATGGAGAATCTGCAGAACTGGCAGCCCCAGCCAGTTCCCGGAGATCCGCTTCAGTATAAGGCCCTATGGGTACGCGAGAGGCCATCCCGCCTCTGCACCCAACAAATAGGCCTCAACTTCTGTCCTTGTGGCAAAAGCGTGGGAAACTGAATCAGGATGAAAAGGGCTCTGATTCCCACCTGATACTGCCCTGGCGTAGACTGCAAACTCGGTGGTCCACCCCGCTCTCTGGCCAGGCCTGCCTCTGAGGACCACGTACACGGTGTTCCGCAAAGGAATAGATGGAGACTCCAGAAAAACAGGGTCGCCGGCCAAATTTGACCGAGCAATCAGCCCAGCTCTGTAAGCCCTGCCCAGCCTTGCCGCTGGAGTCCAACCACCGCGGCAGTCAGCCCTCAGCCGCGGCAGCAAATGCTCAACGACCTGCAGATCTAAAGCAAGAAAATCCTGTGGAGACCTTGCTACCAAAAGCTCACGTTCCAGCAAAGCTCTACGGTCCGCAACCGAAGTAGCGGAGGCCCGAGGGCCAGCAAGGGGTGTCTCCCCTGCCGACTGAGAAGAAGTGGCTCTTGTCAAAAGTGGGCTTCCGCCCCCTACACTTTCACCCGCTGAGGGAGACCGTGAATGGGATCCTGCTCTACTTCTAACACTGATCTCCAGCTCCCCAAACCGTAAAATCAATTCAGAATCGGAACTATCTGAGAGGTCTGTGCCGGGCATCAACTGAGGTGATCACGGTACTGTGCTAAACGGCCTCTAAGATCCAGATTGGGTCGGAGGGTTTGAGGCCGATTGGGGAGCAGAAATGAAGCAGCCGTCTGCAGCGCAAATCCGACTAACTGTCGGCACCCAGGACTAAAAATCAGTGCAGCAATCAGGATACCAAATACCAAGCCCCCTAGCGAAGAGACCAGTGCCACAAAGACCAGAAATAAGGCCGAGAAGCCTTGGCAGTCACCACTTGCAGAAGCGCCGAATAGAAGCCTGATCTCACGGACAAAGTCGGCCCACAGCAAGGCGCCCATGCGGCGCGCACACCCTGAAGATCTTGAGCCAACGTTCCTTGGCAGGCTAAAGTGATAATTCCATATATATATATCTCTCTCTCTGTGTGCGAGCACCTGTGTGCAGAAGCACCCCTTTGTAAAATCATCTCTGGGTAAAACCATCTTTGTGTGAAGGCCCCTCCCTGTGTAAAGGCACCTGTGTAGAAGCAGTTCTCTGTAAAAACATCATGTATGCCTCAGAGCCTCAACGGTAAAAATCAGAGCGGATGGAAAGTTGATTCCAAAATGGTTTGAGCCCTTCCGGAAATCCTGTTTCCAGTGCGCAGGTTCCTCTGCCTAGTCTAAAAGCACCTGTGTGCAAAAGCATCTCTGTGTAAAAGTATCCGTGCAAAAACATGTCTTTGTAAAAGTATCTGTGTGTAAGAGAAAACGCCTCTGTACGAATGTATTTCTGTGTAAGGACATCTCTTTGTAGGGGTATTTGTGCTTAAGAGTTTCTGTGTTTCAAGGATACCCTGCGTCAAAAGAACCCTTGCGTACAATGCACATGTGTTTAAAAACATTCCTGTGTAAAAGCATCGCTGTGTAAAGGCATCTGTGTGTAGAAGTACATGCGTGTCTGTGGGTGAAGCTCCTCTGTATAAAAGCATCCCTGTGGAACAGCACCTGTGTGTAAAGGTAGTATGCGTATAAAAGAATCTCTGGGCAAAAGCATCTTTATGTGTAAACGTCTGTTCATTAAAAGAAAAACGGTCTTCAAAAAAAGCATCTCCGTGTAAAAGCACCCGTGCGTAAAAGCATCCTAAGTATAAGCATCCCTCCATGTAAAAATGTAAAGCATCTGTGTACAATATATTCGGTGTTAGAATCGCTATGTAAGCCATGCACTATTTGCACAAAAATTGCTCGGTAGCTGCAGCATTTTGCAGCTAGCACTGGTGAACTGCATGGTATGCAACATCAGGTCGTTGCACGGAACTTTGTCACCGCACAATATTTTGCAGCAGTGCGAAGCTAACATCTGCAAATTGCATGATGTTTGCAAGATTTGGAATCATATCTGAAAATTGCGTTGTGACTTTACAGGGTTCTGAGGCAAAAAAACTGTACGCTGTAGAATGTTTGCGCCATTAAACCAGAACTATCACTTGCACAGTATGTGCAGCATACTTGGTGAAAATCAATGTATCGCATGGTGCTTGCAATATTTTGAAAGTATCACTTGTAAACGGCGTGGCACTTGCACATGTTGCAATTGACATCTGTAAATTGGATGCTATAGTTACGGCTTTCGGAAGCTCGAAGCTTGCAAGTGGAATGGTACATATGTGCAGCAGCATGTTGAAATTATCATCTGCACATTGCAAATACTGGCATTGCGTTTGCAAAACTGCACAGTGCCTGCCACGTTTTGAAAGTCGTCGTCGTCCTCCTCATCATCATCACCATCATCACCATCCTCATCCCCACCATCATCATCATCATCGTCATCATCATCATCACCATCATCATCGTCGTCATCATCCTCATCCTCCTCCTCCTTCTCCTCATCATCATCATCACCATCATCATTATCCTCATCTTTATCCTCATCGTCATCATCGTCACCATCGTCACCATCAGCAATCATGATCGTCGGCATGACAACAGCAAGGCGCCGCAGCAAACTACTTGGTTCACGGCTCATATTTCGCCATGAGTCAAAATGACATTTCGGTGATGTGTATGTCGCACTCAAATCATCGCAATTACATTGGTTTCTACTTGTCGTGTGAGTTCAATGTTTGCAAAAGTGCGATTTTTCTCTTCTGCAAAATGCGAGTAAACTAGTCGGATCTTCCTAATTTTGTTACTAGGTGATCAGTTTTTAATAAGGAAATTTACACATAAGTTGTATCACTTTAAGCACTTGCACTACTTATAAGTCAACTTAGAAAACTTAGCAATCGATGATTTTTTCATTTAAGTGCTAAATTCCCTAAGCTTAACTTGCAAAACTTACAAGTTTTCCAAGTTTTTTTGCTTCAGGAAGCATTATGTTTCGGTTTTTTTTAATCAGTGTCAAAAACAAAACCTTTCATGTTTCTCCCCAAAAAGCTTGAATTGGCTTGTGTGCGTTTCCATGAACCGCACGAAAAGGAATTTGATGATGCTGCAAGGCCACCTTTAAGAAAATTCATTGCTGATCCTATTATTTGTTTTAAAAAAGGACTCAATGAGCCGCTTCGGTGTGCAACCATGGCGTGCAGACGTGCAACCAACGTAGCATCCATAGCGTGCAGATGTGTCACCAACGCAGCAACCGTGGCGTGCAACCATGTCACCAATGTAGCAACCGTGGCGTGCAGACGTGCAACCAATGTAGCATCCGTAGCGTGCAGACATGTTACCAACGTAGCATCTGTAGCGTGACGTATTTTAAATTCCGTAAGAAGACACCCCACCCCAGACGTAGCCACGCATCCGAGAGAATACACGTCTATGCGGATGCAACAGCCCCCACCGCACCCCACCCCACCCCATCATAACCTCCAAAATGAAAATTAAAGGACCGGATAACCCCACATGTTACCAACTTCTTTAGACTTAGACTGAGCAGAGAAAGCGAGAAGGGAAGAGGAAGTATGAGAGTGATGGAGGGACGATGGTGGTATGTATGTAGGTATGTATGTAGGTAGGTGAGTTTGTGTGTGTGTGTGGGGAACAAACTGTTGGTGTGCCTGACATATTGAACACCATATTATGTTTAACACACATTCAAAACAACCTCAGGCCAGCACCTCGCAACCCAAGACCTTGGCTCCTAAGGCGCTTGCGTTATGCATTCTGGCGCTTGTGTTGTGTTTCTCTGCTGTTGACCGAACCAGGCTTTGGCTCCTTATCAAAACGATGGTGTGCCTCAGGCCAGCACCTCGCAACCCAAGACCTTGGCTCCTAAGGCGCTTGCGTTATGCATTCTGGCGCTTGTGTTGTGTTTCTCTGCTGTTGGCCGAACCAGGCTTTGGCTCCTTATCAAAATGATGGTGTGCTCACCATACTTTCGCTGACCAAAGTAATGTTCTGCACTCTTTCGAGCGCAGCCGCACATTTTGTGAATTCTTTCTGCATGCCCTGTGGCTGGTAAACATCGCTGGCACATGATGATGATGATGATGATGATGATGATGATGATGTCTCCGACTGACTGCTGCGGAACAAACATCAGTTCACATCGGTTCGTCCAATTTCTTTAAAAAAAACTCATCGTCAAAACTCCCGGAACTGGAGCTGCAGCCCAGAGGCAAGAGCCTGCCTTGGAGTAGTTGCTCACGGAGGTGCTGAGTCAGGCGACGAACCGACCTGCCCCCCGCCAAGGTGGGGGAACCATCCTAGCCGCTAGCCCCTGAGAATATTGTAATAGGAACGGGCAATATTTACATATAATATATATATATATTTGAAATATATAAAATATATATATATTTGAACAGTGTAAGCAAATCGCTAAGGTTGTCAAATCGAAATATTCCATAGCTGTGAGACAATGATTCGACGATATGCACCGCATCACAATACGTGACCAAGTGTGTAATGTCATGGCGAGCCTAACTAAAACTTTTGTCAGTCCCGAGATTGTCCTGCAACAGCTTGACGCGATTACTGCTTGCAGCAGCTGAACCAAAGCGCGCACGAGGACAACCTGGTCGTCCGTCGCGTTTTGGACGGAGGTGGATACCCTCGCAGGCAGATAGCCAGTCACACGTCTCGTGTGTGTACATGTTGAGTTTGTCTGCTGATAGGTGGGAACCACATGACACCACCGCCAGCCACTGTAACGCGTCCATCTGTTTCGCCTGGGCAGTGGCGAGGTGTTTCTCCTGGCTTCAAAACAG
>CAMXCT020000784.1:55000-68281 GCA_947184155.2 Cladocopium goreaui | reverse complement strand
TGAGTGAGTGAGTGAGTGAGTGAGTGAGTGAGTGATGAGTGATGAGTGAGTGAGTGAGTGAGGCGGGAGGCGAGGCGGCGGGAGGAGGAGGAAGAGGAGCGGATACAGAACTAAAAACAAAAACCCCACACGTCAATGTGGGGAAAAAATGCCTATTTTACCACGGCGAATTATGCGCCGTGGTCCAACTACTTGGTGCATGGTGTCACCAACCAAGAAAACACCCTCAATATTTGAGTGACATGCAGGGAAACGCCACCGAAACACAACCAACCAATGGGACCAATTGCACAGCGCCACCAAGATACGACTAAGAGGTGAACACCTTTTATCAGCACGGAAACTGCTGAGACACTGCCAAGGCACCACCCAGACACTACTTGGACACCATGAAGGCACCACCGAAACATCATCAAAAGAGCTCAAAGAGCACAAAGCCATGCAGATACCTTCCAGATGCCACCGAGACTACCAAGACATCACCGACACACCACCAAGACACCACCACCGAGAGACACCGCCTAGACACTGCCAAGAGACAACCGAGACACCACCTAGGCACCACCAAGACACAACGGAGACACCAAGATTGCCAAGGATTGCCAATCTTGATTGTCATCGAGGCACCACTAAGACATCACCGAGACACAACCAAACTCCACAAAAGCACCATCAAGACAACACAGAAACACCACTTAACAGTACACGAAGTCACACAACCAAGGCAGGACCGCCAAGGCACGACCGAGACACCATCTAGGCACCACCAAGACACAACCGGGACACCACCAAGATGCCACTGACACACCACTGGGACACGGGCCAGCCGTGAACCCGATGGTGCCCGTCCGCCTTTAAAGTTAACAACCCCAAGCTGTCGCTATTGGGGAGTATCTCATAGCCTCATAGCCATGTAAGTCCCCTGCTTTGGTTTCACTCTGTTTCACATATCCACTTTTCAAAAAAGAACCCCAATCGCACTCATAGTTTGATGACCATCCCCCTTTTTGCTTCCAGCAACACGGAGCGAACTGTGGGAGCACAGTGAAGGTGATCTCGAGACGGCTGCCATCTGCACTAGTGGAAAATTGCAACCCCTGCTCGTTCCCCGGCTCCTTGTCAACCTGCCCATGACATCTCTGGCTATAGGCCACAGCCAAACATCCAGGAAAGGTGCAGGGGAAAGATGTTTAGGTATGTTTAATGATTTTTAATGTATCTCAACCAGTGGACAGGTTGACGGCTCAGGTTTGCCGTCTTTTTTGGACCCCATCCAAGTCAAAGCCCACTCTCATTCATCAATCGCTCCCAAGTTTTCCGACCCCGCCCCCACAGTGGGAGTAGGAACACTATCCAATAGTGGAGATACGACAGGCCAAGGCAGCAAACTCGTAGGCAATAGTAGAGCGCGTTGTGATGACAATGCTAAAAATGGGCTGACAATCTTCCAGCTTATCCGGTCCAAAATTGTGGGGATTTCAATGTGGAAAATTATTACAAGCCAATGGTTTCATACCCGATGTTGGACAAACTCCTCCATTGGGACCGAAACAGGTGATGATGCACAGCCCCCTCTGGAACGCAGAACTTCGGCTTCACACATAACGCTGATTTCGAATCCCTACAGCAACGAGTTTCTACGAGTACCAGGTACGCGTCCGGGAATACCCCCGCAATATCCCTAAACGTATGTAAAAGTTAAAAGGTTTATGGGGCCCCGCGACTGCGAGCAGGGCCCTTGTAATGAGTGATGGGGTGAAGATCAAGGTTTCCTCGCCGCACATGACTTGATAAGGACACATGGCTAGTTTGCACTCATGAACAATGATTGATTGGAGTGGAGAAAGGGTGCCTCAAACAAAAGTCAACATTTCCAGGGATATGATGGTTTCAGAGATTCAGCCAAATTGCTAGCTGCAGGCGTCGCCTTGGCAATGAGTCAAATGGAGACCAGACATGTGGATAGGTCAAAACTATAAAGATGAACATCCGGCTGTACCAGTTCTTCTGCTGTGAACACCAGGCACCAAAGTTTTCTTCGAAATGACCACCGAAAGGAAATCCATCTCAGAACCACCCCCATGGCAGGTTCAAGTACTTAACTGACCGACGGACACAACCTGTTGCCTTAATTTTGGGACAGCCACTGAATCCGAATAATCCTGCTTGTTCCCTATGAAACCAGTGTATAGCTGGGGATATGATTGGCAGTTTCCCCGTTTCCCCACATAACTCGGTAGGTTTTTTCTTGGATTTTGCGTTTGATCCAACAGTCCTCCGTCTCCTTCTCCCGTCAAGATATTTCTACGAAACTTCTCTCTTTCCAGTTACGTCTCTATCAAGTTTATCTCTGTCAAACCTGGCTCTATCAACATATGTCTATCAAGTTCTTTTCTATCAATTTACCTGTCCAAACTTATTTCTGTCGAACTCAACTCTACCAACATGTGTCCATCGAATTCCTCTCTATCAGCAAACCCCCCTATCAAATCTATCTCTATCAAACTGAACTTTATCAATTTATTTCTATCAAGTTCATCTCTATCAACTTACCTCTCTATCAATCAAGTATTTGTTGATAAAACTTAACTTCAACAATTTGTTTCTATCAAGCTCCTCTCTATCAACTTATCCCTCGGTTAAACTTACCTCTATCAAACCAAACTCAATCAACTTATCTCTATCATTCTCTATCAAACTCCTCGCTATCAACGTACGCCTCTTTTCAACTTGTCTCGATCAAACTTATCTTGATCAACTTGCCTCTACCCAATTTCTCTGTATCACCTTGTTTTTTGTGCTCTAAACTGGTTTGAGTTGTTGTCTCTGTGCGGTAGGACACTATGGTCCTTGTATTGGTTGTATGTGTGGCAAGCGCAGCACGTCGTCCGTCTCTAGACCAGTTTGCTGCTGATGCAGTGCTCTCAGTCTTGCCATTTCATTACTCTCTTCACTTCTCTACTCTCGTAATTCCTCTACTCTCTTCATCTACTCTCTTCACTTCTCTACTGTCGGCTCCTGGTTACTAGCTAGGTTCGCTATTGCGGCTAAAAAAATCCTATTTTGTCTGGGTTCGGTATTGTGGCCAGTTTTTTTGGCAGACCGGTTTCTTTCCCCCAAAAACTTGTTTGTGAAAAAACACTTTTCAGATAAAAAAAGATGGTGCGTCTCCCTTTCCTAAAGGATCCAGTCTCTTATTCAACCCTTTTTAAAGAACAACACTTGAACATATTTCAAGCCACTCGAGCATGAGAGGGCCGGTTTATTTTAGTATACAGCAAATTTTTCTTGAGGCGATCTTGAAGCCAAGAGGGGAAAAAACAATTTAAAAGAAACAAGTGCCAAACTCAAACCTACAGGATCCAATCTCTTATTAGAAACTTCTTAAACAACAACGCCTGAACAAGTTTTCAAGCCACGACAATGAAGGGGTCCAGTTCGTGTTAGTAAGTTTGCTTTTTAGGTTTGGTGCAGCAAACTTTTCCTAAGGTGACCCTGGAGACAAAAGATGAAAGAAAAGCCTTCTCTCTCTCTCTCTCGCTCTGTCTCCCTCCCTCCCGCCCCCCCCTCCCTCCCTCCCTCCCTCCCTGAGAGCACATGACATGAGCTCTCGACTAAATACATCGGAAAATGAAAATTGTCCGAAGCGGTTTTGATCCCGGGTCGTCCATTGGCACATTTCACCAGCCCCTAGGAGCACATGACATGAGCTCTCAACTCAAACACACCAGCTGCAACTAACATAACTCAAAAATCTAAAGACATCTTGTATAGTTGTGCTTTTTATTTTGGCAAATCGTTCCGGTGGTTCCATGTATGATTAGTTGGGGGGTGGTAAGCGAGGAAAAACGGCGGACGCACACATGAACACATTTTCTTGGGCCACGGCCCAGGCGGCCCACGGTGGTGGCTTGTGTTTCACCCGTTGCGGTTCCCCCCCGCCCCGTTGCGGACTCCAGGCCCCAAGCTTTTGAGCGTCTTCCCCAGTTGTCTATTTTTTTTTCACGGGCCTTGCTGCATTTCTCCCCGTTGTTTCCTTCTTCTCCTGCACACATGTATTTCTTGTCCCGAGGTCTCCATCTCAACTATGCTGGTTTTGCTGTTGTTTTTTGAGTTGGGCTCTTAGAACGGATTGCCTGCGGTTTTCCTCCTTCACCTGTTTTTGCAGGTCTTTTTTTCTACCGCTTTTTGAAAAGTATGCTATGAAGTTTCTACTTGTGTTTTTCACGTATCCTGCGTATGCTAATTCTTTGCTGGTGTTTCTGCTTCCCGTTGAGCTCCTGTGTTCCCCCTGTGTGCCCCTTGTGTTCCTAGAAATATTGTGTTGGAAGCCCCGGGAAAAAAAGGCGGTTTTAACCCCGGGTCACCTTTTGGCCTAGTTCACCGGCCCCCAAGGCAACCTCATGACTGATCATCATCTTCATATCTTCTCTTCCATCCTCTTTTGGTCTACTCCCTCCGTTTTTCTTTCGGGCCACACCGTCGTCTAGTATCCTATCTGGGGAACAGCTTTTCAAAACTCAACTTTATAGACCGTTTTAAAGGAATAGGATTTGTTTGAGGGGGCACACACAAATTAGCACGGAACATTGCTGTCTTCTAGTCTCTCCTCTCTTCACTTGCCTACTCTCTTAACTTCTCTTTACTTCACTTCTCCACTCGCTTCACTTCTCTATACTTCTGAGGTACGGAAAAGTGCAAGCGGTGGTTTGAAGTACAGTAGGGAAGTGAAACGAACAGAAGTGAAGAAAAGTGAAGAAAATGGAAAAGATAAGACATCATAACTTCCTTTGACATGTGATCACCCACTTAGAAACCTCGATGCACATCCATTTGCCTATCTCGTCCGAGCTTCCCATCGCAAACGCCACAAGGCCTGATACGCAGACACGGAGGGCCACTGCGGCCACGGGAGTTGTGTAGGCTGCGGAACCATGATCCAACCACATTGCCCTGTGGCAATAAAACATCGTTGGCTGGGATTTTATTTAAAGACTTGTATTCAAATGGGAAGACCAACTATATTATATATATATACGTCTATCTATCTATTTATTTGTTTATTTATTTGTTTATTTATTTGTTTATTTATTTGTTTATTTATTTGTTTGTTGATTCATGTTTATCTATTTGTTTATTTATGTTATTTTATTTTATTCCTTGGCCACCAAAATGTATGATCTTATATCGTGTGTCTGCACGATCTCATGATGCAAAATATTCATCAGCTGAACCAAATTCTGTGACGATACTCCATGGGTTCCAACTGCCAAAACCCAAGGCCTCCCATAGCCACTGCACAAACTGATACAGACTGTCAACTTACTTTCATGATCAGTCATGCCACGCATATCCACACAGCTTACTAGCGAGGCCACGGGATTGGCGAGAAGTCACGCGAAAAAAGGCGAGGACGGTGGGGAACCGTTTGGATAAACCACACCATAGTGAAAATAGCTGGCGGATGTTGGTAGATGTTCGTAGTTGTGAATATTCCCCTCCATCAACCAATGGTCTCTAGTCCTGACCCACATCCATTCAGGTCCCAGGCGCTTCACACCGACACTCGCGCGCACGTCACCCACACGTATTGGCCCGCTGTCCTTGATGACCAAAAAGAAACTTCGGCCTTTTAAAGAGAACGTCGGTTCCTGAGGCGGTGATGGAAATGGTTGTCAAAGATCTCCATGGAGTAAGTAGTAAGTAGTAAGTAGTAGGTAGTAAGTAGAAAGTAGTAAGTAGTAAGTAGTAAGTGGTAAGTAGTAAGTAGTAAGTAGTAAGTAGTAAGTAGTAAATAGTAAATAGTAAGTAGTAAGTAGTAAGTACTAAGTACTAAGTACTAAGTACTAAGTACTAAGTACTAAGTAGTAAGTAGTAAGTAGTAAGTACTAAGTAGTAAGTAGTAAGTAGTAAGTAGTAAGTGGTTAGTGGTTAGTAGTTAGTAAGTAGTAATTAGTAAGTAGTAAGTAGTAAGTAGTAAGTAGTACGTAGTAAGAAGTACGTAGTAAGTAGTAAGTAGTAAGTAGTAAGTAGTAAGTAGTAAGTAGTAAGTAGTAAGTAGTAAGTAGTAAGTGGTTAGTGGTTAGTAGTTAGTAAGTAGTAATTAGTAAGTAGTAAGTAGTAAGTAGTAAGTAGTAAGTAGTAAGTAGTAAGTAGTACGTAGTAAGAAGTAAGTAGTAAGTAGTAAGTAGTAAGTAGTAAGTAGTAAGTAGAAAGTAGTAAGTAGCAGCAGTAGCAGCAGTAGCAGCAGTAGCAGCAGTAGCAGCAGTAGCAGCAGTAGCAGCAGTAGCAGCAGTAGCAGCAGTAGCAGCAGTAGCAGCAGTAGCAGCAGCAGTAGTAGTAGCAGTAGTAGTAGTAGCAGTAGTAGCAGTAGTAGCCGTAGTAGCCGTATTAGCAGTAGTAGCAGTAGTAGCAGTAGTAGCAGTAGTAGCAGCAGTAGCAGCAGTAGCAGCAGTAGCAGCAGTAGCAGCAGTAGCAGCAGTAGCAGCAGTAGCAGCAGTAGCAGCAGTAGCAGTAGCAGGAGCAGCAGTAGCAGTAGCAGTAGTAGCAGTAGTAGCAGTAGTAGCAGTAGTAGCAGTAGTAGTAGTAGTAGTAGCAGTAGTAGCAGTAGTAGCAGTAGTAGCAGTAGTAGCAGTAGTAGCAGTAGTAGCAGGTAGTAGTAGTAGTAAGAAGTAGAAAGAAGTAGTAAGAAGTAGTAAGTAGTAGTAAGAAGTAGTAAGTAGTAGTAAGTAGTAGTAAGTAGGTGGTAGTAGGTGGTAGTAGGTGGTAGTAGGTGGTAGTAGGTGGTAGTAGGTGGTAGTAGGTGGTAGTAGGTGGTAGTAGGTGGTAGTAGATGGTAGTACGTGGTAGTACGTGGTAGGACGTGGTAGTAGGCGGTAGTAGGCGGTAGTAGGCGGTAGTAGGCGGTAGTAGGCGGTAGTAGGCGGTAGTAGGCGGTAGTAGGCGGTAGTAGGTGGTAGTAGCTGGTAGTAGCTGGTAGTAGCTGGTAGTAGCTGGTAGTAGCTGGTAGTAGCTGGCAGTAGCTGGTAGTAGCTGGTAGTAGCTGGTAGTAGCTGGTAGTAGCTGGTAGTAGCTGGTAGTAGCTGGTAGTAGCTGGTAGTAGCTGGTAGTAGCTGGTAGTAGGTGGTAGTAGGTGGTAGTAGGTGGTAGTAGGTGGTAGTAGGTGGTAGTAGGTGGTAGTAGGTGGTAGTAGGTGGTAGTAGGTGGTAGCAGGTGGTAATAGGTGGTAGTAGGTGGTAGTAGGTGGTAGTAGGTGGTAGTAGGTGGTAGAGGGCGGTAGTAGGTGGTAGTAGGCGGTAGTAGGGGGGTAGTAGGTGGTAGTAGGTGGTAGTAGGTGGTAGTAGGTCGTAGTAGGTCGTAGTAGGTCGTAGTAGGTCGTAGTAGGTCGTAGTAGGTCGTAGTAGAACGTAGTAGGTCGTAGAGTAGGTAGTAGGTAGTAGGTAGTAGAGTAGGTAGTAGGTAGTAGAGTAGGTAGTAGAGTAGGTAGTAGAGTAGGTAGTAGGTAGTAGGTAGTAGAGTAGGTAGTAGGTGGAGGTTAGTAGGTAGTAGGTCGTAGGTCGTAGTAGGTCGTAGTAGGTCGTAGTAGGTCGTAGTAGGTCGTAGTAGGTCGTAGTAGGTGGTAGTAGGTGGTAGTAGGTGGTAGTAGGTGGTAGTAGGTGGTAGTAGGTGGTAGTAGGTGGTAGTAGGTAGTAGGTAGTAGGTAGTAGGTAGTAGGTAGGTAGTAGGTAGAGTAGGTAGAGTAGGTAGAGTAGGTAGAGTAGGTAGAGTAGGTAGAGTAGGTAGAGTAGGTAGAGTAGGTAGAGTAGGTAGAGTAGGTAGAGTAGGTAGAGTAGGTAGAGTAGGTAGAGTAGGTAGAGTAGGTAGGGTAGGTAGAGTAGGTAGAGTAGGTAGAGTAGGTAGAGTAGGTAGAGTAGGTAGAGTAGGTAGAGTAGGTAGAGTAGGTAGAGTAGGTAGAGTAGGTAGAGTAGGTAGAGTAGGTAGAGTAGGTAGAGTAGGTAGAGTAGGTAGAGTAGGTAGTAGGTAGTAGAGTAGGTAGTAGGTAGTAGGTAGTAGTTAGCAGTTAGTAGTTAGTAGTTAGTAGTTAGTAGTAAGTAGTAGCAGTAGTATAGTAGTAGCAGTAGCAGTAGCAGTAGCAGTTGTAGTTGTCGCGTAAGGTGTTGGAGCTGTAGCTGTAGCTGTAGCAGTTTTTGCTGTAGTTGTCATGTAGTGCGGTGCGGTTGAACGTCCAAAAACGGTCTGAACGTGGTGTGTTTCTCTCATGTTGACTTCCGACATGTGCTTCGCGCCACAACGACGTGCACTTTTTCGTACGAGCGTGACAACAGGACAACACTGCTAGATGGCGTCAAAATAGCAATACGACTCAATGAAACCACGGGAGCCTTGCAACAACACCTGCAACTATCAGCAGCCAACGTCACTCGCTACGCCGGAATCTGCCACATCATCGTGCAGCAGCTTCTTGTTCGAGGATGCAACAGCAGTTGAAGGACAACGGCCCAACAGGATTTCGCAAGGACCAAGGACCAACACCAATGTACATAGGTGCCACTTGGAAGGGAAAGACCAGCAAAGGAAAAGGAAAGAAAGGAAAAGGCAAAGGAAGAGCAAACGATACAACAGCCAAGGCCGCGGCAAAGGCTTTAGCAACAACGGAGCAAGTGGACAACGAAACCCTTTCAAAGGAGGAAAGCGCTTCAACAACCATAGCTAGAAAGGAAAAGGCAAAGGGCCAGCCCCAACAGCAACAATGGCTTTCAGGAAAAGGGCGAGGAAACATGTTGCAAATGTGGCCAGGCAGGGCACATTGCCAAACAATGCCGTGTGCCAATTTACAACTACAATGACCACACTCCGTTCCCACACGATCCACCACACGAATGGTACAACGACTACACCTACCACCCAAAATGGCAACAGACGGCAGCAACAGCACATCCCAGCACAATTGCCTCTACCGCCGCTTCAACAAGCAGCCAGCAGCAGCGGGCCAACAGTTCAAGCCATCAAAACGCCACTGGAAAGCATCCTGATATCAATCCTTGTTCATCAATGACTTGCACTCCAACATGACTGACGTCATGATTGATAGTGGAGCAGCTGTGCACGTTTGTCCACCATGGTTTGCAACAGAATTTCCTCTACACCGCATCGAGCATGAACACAAGCCAACACAAATGACTTTAACCAACAAGGAAATCCCGGTGTTTGGATACAGACGGGTTCACTGCACCAATGAGCAGCAAGAGCACATAGTGATCTCATTCTACGTGTGTCTGGCGCAACGGCCAATACTTTCAGCTTCACGATTGAAACACCAAGGCTTCAGGGTGAGGCGTGAGGAGCCGCCAGCAGTACAACACGACAAGTTCTTCAGCAGCATTTTGAAAGAAAGGAATGGCTTGTTCTGAGGTTGAAAGTGCAGCCAGTGCTTGCAGGCATGCAGCTTCAGATCGATGCAACACAGAAGGGCAGGTGGCAATGGTCGCCCCTACAACAATGACACCAACAGGACCACAGGCCATGAGGGGAGGCAACGCAGATATTTGGGCAATGAACAACGAAGGGTATCTAATGAGGATGCATAAAAGGCTTGGAAAAGCTCTTTTCACACCATTCAGCACCGGTTGCCCCATTCCAGTGGACCAGGCGGATAACACAAGAACGATAATCACCTGGCAACCTGGCGCACCACAACGCGTCATTACAGATGGCTTCCAAAGCCTCGGCAAAAGAGACCAGAAAAGAATCTTGGAAGGACAAGCATGGATTGGGGGGATATGGTTCAAGTCAAATCCAGCCGCAACAGCAGTTACAACAGCTCCAGCAGTCACCCCCATGCAGATACAGCAACAACACGCCACACCAGCAGGACCAGCACAGGTCAGAACCACCCGATCCGCGCAGCCAACTTCGCAAGTCATAAGAGCAACTGGCAGGCAGGCACAGAGAGGAGCAACAATTCCACCTTTGACCAGCAGCCGCAGGGCAATGACTATTGGGTATCTATCTATATCTATATATCTATGTCTATATGGTCTATATATATATAAAAAGCAAGGCAGGTTCTGGAAAAGAGTTCACATAAAGCAAAGAACAGCACTCTACGTTCCAACACTACGGGACGGCGGACCAGATCCTGACAACCTTCTTCCAACGAGTACAGCAACGGTGCACCCAGCAGACGGCAGCAGGCCTCAGCGCTTTGAGGATCAATGGGCCTCAGAGCCAACGCCCACACAATTGATTCCTTGGAAAGGATCGACGGACTTTGAGGAGAAGACAGAGTACAAGGAGCAGATGGAGCTTGATGATGAAGAGGTTCAACCAGCAAGAAAAGCAAAGGGAGGAACAGCACTACAGATGCCTACACCACAACAAGTGCAAGAACACAACTTAATGCACTTGCCGCACACACGATGGTGCCCAATTTGTGCTCAATGCAAAGGCAGAGCAACAAACCACCCAACACAAAAGAGCAAGCAGCCCGTTATACACGTGGACTTTGCCTTCCTCAAAACCAACTTCGGCCCAAAAGTGACACCTCTTCTCTCAGCAGTGGACATGCAGACAGGACTCCGCATGGCAGCATTGATCCCCGACAAGCAAGAACTCTTCGAGTGCGCAGTATCCTGTCTACAGTCCTTCATCATAGAGTGTGGCAGAACAGAGACCATTTTTCAAAGCAACAACGAGGAGTATTTGGTTCAACTTCTGAAGGCGGTAGCCAACGACACGGGAAAAATGGCAGTGCGACATTCTCCTGCATACAGCTCTCAAAGCCAAGGAGCAGTGGAGAGTCTACATCGTGCAATTTTTTGGGTAACTGCGTGTACTCCAAGAACACCTTCGACAAGACTACGCCGATGCTTTGACAACAAGAACTCCCATCATCGCGTGGATGGTTAGGCCACGATTCCAACATTAAAGCAACACCCAGAAGCAGAGGTCAGATTCAAAACAGGAATCTGGCTTGGCAAGGACGCTGCAACAAGGAGAAAGCTTGTTCCCCACAATTTTGTGTGGGGTTCTTGTTTTTGATTCTGTATCCCGGGTGCCTCCTCCCTCCTCCCGCCTCCTCCCGCCTCCTCCCGCCATCTTTGTCACACACCAACTTTCACATACACTTTGTCACACACCATCTTTCACATACAACTTTGTCACGCGCCATCTTTCACATACAACGTTGTCACACATACACTTTTGTCACACACCATCTTTCACATACAACTTCGTCACGCGCCATCTTTCACATACAACGTTGTCACACACCATCTTTCACATACAATAACTTCACACACACAAACTTAACATACACTAACTTCACACATACCATCTCTCACATACAATAACTTCACACACACACACAAACTTAACATACACTAACTTCACACACACTCACACACATACACGCATACCATCTCTCACATACAATAACTTCACACCCTTCTTTCACATACAACTTTGTCTAACTTCACACACACACTCACACACATACACACATACCATCTCTCACATACAATCACTTCACACACACAAACTTAACATACACTAAGTTCCTCACACTCATACCATCTCACACAAACTTCACATACACTAACTTCCTCACACACATACCATCTCTCACATACAATAACTTCACACACACACACAAACTTAACATACACTAACTTGACACACACACTCACACACATACCATCTCTCACATACAATCACTTCACACACTTGCTCAGAAACATCTTATCGAATTACTGATGTGGAATGCATCGTACGTGCACAAGCACTTCAATTAAACCTGACAGGAGGAAGTGGATGACTAGACGTGAGAAACAGTGAAGAAGGATTCTTTCTACGTCCTTGCTAGATGCAACTGTTCCATCTGACGAAGTCAGCAGTAAATCAGATTGCGAAAACCGTGCAAACAGGAAAGTAAACAGATTGTTGGAAACCGGCTTGGTGGTTCTTGGGTTAGCCACATCCCATGTCCGAAAATGAAGCAGGTACGTGACAAAGGCGTCCCTTCGTCATATCACCATGGAAAGGCAGTGTCTTCGTTGGTGGATGACTGCCAGACCATGCATCCACCCCCTGCGTGAAATTGAAAACAGAAAATCATTAACCTTTACAAAAAACAAAAGTGCATCGAAGTACCGGATAGAAGTTTTACATCTGTTCAGATGGTCCACACACACGCCTCGCTGCCGCGAGGCTGCTTTTTGCCATTTGCGGAATGGTTCGGAAAGCTCTTATTGGGGCCCTGAAGCTGGATGTAGCGCTTAACGCAAGATCAAAATACAGGGAAGAAATCAGCTGCTGAATTATTCCTACAGCTCAGAACGCCTCGTCGGAAAGTGCCTCCATTCGAAGGGCTTGATCTGACAATGTGCGGGTAGATTCTGCCAGGTGACTGGCAAGGTGAGCCAAGTCTGCTGCCGAGAAGATCTGGACCGGATGTCTTGTCAGGTCATCATCTGGATCCTCGAGTCGTTCGAGTATTGCCATGTTGGCATCCCTGTCATTGTTGAGAATGTTCCAGAAGAAGGTTGCCAGTTGTTGAATCTGGACAGGTGGTGGAGTAATGTCCACGTTGGCGGCGATGGAGTCGGTGTCATCCATGCCGGATCCTTGTATATACTGGGCTTTCTGGAGCTTCATGGTGATAGGGATGCCAATTTCCATCCGGGGGCATTTCTGGAATTTGGAAATAGCGTCGCCAGTAGTTGGCAAGTTGGGAGGATTGATCCCAAGAGTCAATCCAACCGTTTCGACCAGCACGAATGTGGCCGATGATCCCATTGAAGAAGAACTCCGGCTGCCTGTTTCGATGGACCCCACGTCGATCCACTTCCGTCACCATAAGTCGGCGAAGTGCCGGTTGGGAATTGTCAGCTTGAGGTGTTTGAACCTCGACAAAGTAGTATGCGTGAAGCTGACGACGAGTTTCTGCCAATTCCGTCTGGAGTGGATAAGCTTCTTCTTCAAGTCTTGGAAGCATTGGAGTCTGGTGATCGGCAGGAGCTGGGATGGGTGCGGCCGTGTCTGCAGTTGAGTACCCATAATGGGATGTATGGTCACCTGAGCCTGCAGGTAGGATGGATGGCCCACCATCAGAAGCTGTGGGATCAGTGTCACTGCGAGAAGGAGTAAATGGGTCCGAAGGAGCAGCAGTGCTACTGGGATGTCCATGACTACGAGATCTCCATGAGTAACGACGTGGCATGCTCATGGAAGATGAAGGGTACGTGAAGCCGGCAAGCAGGGAATCACGTTTGGTCATGGTAC
>CAMXCT020000784.1:40000-50000 GCA_947184155.2 Cladocopium goreaui | reverse complement strand
ATGTGTTTCTATTTTTTTCATGTTCATGGCGGTTTGGGTTTTTTAACCGGTTCATGGTGTTTCCATGTGCATGGTGGTTCATGTGGTTTTCATGTTTTTAAGTGATGTTCACATGTTCATGCTGTAAATCATGTCCATGTTGTTTCCCTCGTGTTCATGGTGGTTCATGTTTTCCATGGTCATGGCGGTTCATGTTGTTCATGGTCATGGTGGTTCATGTTTTTGACATGTTTTTACATGTTCATAGCAGTTCATGGTTTTTGCCATGGTGGCTCTTTTTTCATGTCCATGATTCAGTTTCTTAACATTCTCATGGTGGTTCATGTTCACGTTCTTCCCCACAATTTTTGATTCTCATGGGGTTGACATGTATCACCATATATATGTCTAGCCAGGCCCCATGCATGGCGCATCGACATCGCTGGTGGCATACAAGCACTTCTTCCCGTGACCTTTGCTTTTTTTTCTGTCGGTGTGCTGTTCTTTCTGCAGGGGTGGGGCTGTGTGAGCCCCTCGCATGGACCATGCATCAACCCTTTGGCAGCATTTGGTTGGAAATTTTCGTTAGCGCCATGCCTCGTGACTTGAAGCAGCTTGCCAAAAACCCGGATTTGGTGGAGCAGTATGTGACAGCATTTGGGAAAGAAGAAAAATTGAAGAAGGCACACGCGCACACACACACACATACCTGCATTTCGCATTTGGGCAGACATGCAACATCCTATAAACATGTTTGCTGGTCATTCTATTAATCTTGATCTCGCAGGTTGGCTTTACTTTCATCACTGCCCACAGCAAGGGCCTGTTTGGTAAAGATGAAGCGACTCTCCGGGATTGCGACTTGAACCCTGAGGTGCATGGGCACATTGTTCTCATTTCTGCATGCAGATGCGGCGTCCTTTCGCAACCATGGTTTCATTGCATGGCTGAGCTGTATATACCTGATCTGCTTGCAGGCAATTTTTGCTGTGATGAGTGTGAGTCCGCATGAGCGGCTTTCAGAGATGGTCTTGGCCCGTGCCATTGCCAAGCACTACGAAGTCAGTAAGCTCATTCCGCTTGGCATAGGCATGTCTGCTGTTGAGCAGCTGGCTGGCAAAATGGCATTTGGATTGAGAAAGATGGTCTCGCGATTTCGACGCCGCTGGAAAGAATCACCTGATGCAGCGAAGCTCAAGGGTTTGACCCATCTGAAGCAGCGGCTCAAGGAAATGAACATTGAGATGTCTGCAGACAGCTCTGCCAGTGGCCATGCTGATTCAATGGATAGTGCCGCTGACCAAGTGGAAGAATTGGGAAATGCTTTGGCTGGTCCCGATCACGATTCCAAGCCTGCAAAGAACGGAATCGATTGGGTGGCCATGGCTGCTAAGATGCAAGCTCACAAGAAGTCAGCAATGCCTGAGGCAGAGGTCCCTGCTCCACTGGATGATGTGCAGCCGCCTGTGAGAATGGCAGCTGTCAAAGCTGCTCCAATAGCTACACCATGCCGGAACAAGTTGCCGGAATTTGTTCTCACAGCCTTGGAAGAGGTCCAAGCACCAGCCCCATTTGCGACTGTGACATCGGACGATGTGGAGCCAACTGGCAACCCTGCAGTTAAGAAAGCAGGTGACAAAAAGAAGAATAAGAAAGGAAAGAAAAACCAAAAGAAGGGCAAGGGCAAGGTTGTCATTGCCGGACCTGAAGAAGAAGAAGGCTTAGCGTTACTGCCACAGCAGGCGCCGTCAGATCTAGCTGCTGGGCATGAGGCTGCTCCTGCAGCAGCCGGGGCAGCGGCTCCAGCAGCTGACCATGCAGTCGGTTACGTGGCTGGGGACTTCAACAGAAAGAGGCTGGAGTTCATCAAGAATTTCCGAGAGGAAAGCAACGTCAACTTCAAGAAGGCGAATGAGGCATGGATGCGCTCTGATGAGCGGGCGGACCTTTTGAAGACTGTGCCGCTGAGTGAGCTGAAGAAACGAAGATTTGCTTAATTATATATATTCCGTGGATTCAATGGATTCATGGCTTTGATGTTCATGTGGATGATTCTAAGCTGGATCATCACGTCTAGGGGCCTGGGGATCACTTGACATGCAAGGTCAAGTGGTGTGAAAAAGAGAATGCCGGCTATGCACGTGCATGCATGTGCATGTTTTGGCGGGTGGCATCCAAGTGTTTATTCCCATAGGGTCTGGGCTCAAGGCAAACTAGGTTTCACTTCTATACATATAGACCATGGGGGTCTATGACATGCTTCGGTGCCATGCGCCTCCCATTCTAATTCTGCTCCATCTCCATTTGGTCTGCAATGTGAGCTTGAAAGGAGATCAGGCCATGTCTCTCCTTGATCTGCAAACACACATGCCTTTAAGTGGAAGCAGAAGCGAATTCACTACTTTAATTTCTAGGGCTTGCAGCACGCATGCAGCAGGTCTATGACTGGGTGGAATATTTCAGTGGCGAAGGCAAAGTCAGTGCCGAAATGAGAAAGGCGGGTGCTGGCTTGCAGAGCTGTTGTTCCTGCAAATTGGTTTAGGGCACGGAGATTTCATGAGGCAAACTACTGTGGTGTTGAATTGGACAAGCTCCTCGAGGGTGGCCCCAAAGCCTTTGACTTTTTGACAGAAGGTGGCTTTGCGTCCTGCCCTCACAGATCCTGCAACATGTCAAGTCTGCACCATGCACCTTAAGTATTATCATATGCTGAGGTTGTGCATGCAAACCGTTCGAAGATCCAAGCCTGGTGCCCTGCACCTCATCGGGCTGTGCTGCACTTCGTTCTGTGTTCCGATTCTTGCCATGCATGTATCATGCAAAATCACTAGTCCGATCATCTGTTGCATGAGATATCAGCATCACGCAACTTACTGGGGCAAGCTCAGCTCAGGAGTGCGGGCACTCACCAACGTAGCATCTTGTTTCCCTGCGGCAACAAGAAATATGGCTTCGTGAAGAACGGAAATCGCCTCGCTTCAAGATTTTCGCTGGTGATGTGGTACAGCCTAGCCATGGGCTGTGTGTTTCTGTTGGAGCAGCCACATGGCAGCTTGTGTGAGCTGCACCCCAGGATGGCACTTATATTGGCTGCACTTCAAATCTTCAAATGTGGGATTTGGGGTGGCCTGTATGCTTCAGACAGAAGCCAAGCAACGCCTAAGCGTCATGTCCTTTACTCCAATGACGAGAATCTTTTGCGGGAGCTTTCTTTGGCAGCAGGTCATATGACAAAAGTAGACCTGGCTTCCTTTACTGGTGAGCCACTAGTGAAAAGGCAAAAGCGAGAAGGTGGAGGCGAATCCTGGAGCGGTGTTCCAGGAGTGATGACCAATAGCCAGCTGGGACCTTGGAAGAGTTTTTGGGTTGGAAGTTTCCGCACGCATGCAAGAAACGTTTGGAACATTTGACCAAATAGGAACCACATGGTAAATCATGCATGATAATCAGTAAAATATTATTATATAATTATATATATATAAACATACATGTGCACCATGAAACGTGAACCATGAAACCATCATGAAACATGAAACCATGAAACAAGCAAACTTGAAACATGATTTCTTGTGGAAATCGTGATGTGGCTGCCAAGCAGCTGTTTTTGGAAAGTTCAATTTGAATTTGGTGCCAAGGACATACCATCAACGCTTTGGTATTCACCTTGCCACGCTGAAGAAAGAGATGGGAGAGGCAAACTGGAAGGCAGCCTGTTGACTGGTGACTTTGGTGTTGTTTTTTTGTTGCTTGACTGCGGGCCAGGCCCGTCCAGAACCACCAGCTTTGCCGGGCTTAGATGCTGGGAAAACGGACGTGGAGCTTTTCAAGGATTGCATGGCAACTTTTTCATTTTGATCTTTGTGACTTTTTCTGGAGAGAGGAAATCGACTGGTCAATGGTTGATGTCTGGGACGATGTCAGGCACCTAGATTGGCGAGCCCTTCTGCTTATATATATGTTTCCTGGTAATTTTCGACTGAGGCGAACGCAGTGGAGACAATTCGCTACTTAAGGCGCAGTTCGAACTTTAAGCCCTCAGATACATGGAGGCCACTGCTCGATGATGCTTTTGCCAAAGTAGCTGCCAATTCGGTGTCATGGAGCGACTAGCAGCCAGCAGCGTCGAAAAAGTGCCTCACCTCAAATCTGTGCAATCATCATGTCTTAGCGCAGTTCATGGCCGGCAACTCCCTGTCAAAAAATGACCCGGGACCAACCCGGGATTTCGGCGGGACCACCCCGGGAACCGGCAGGACCACCCGGGACCGCCAGTGACAGATTTTTGTAGGGTCCCAAAATTGCAGTTTCAAGTGTTTTTGGCTCAAAATTTGTAGATCTGCTGTTTGTGGCCTGTGTGGCCTTGAAACCACCTGATGGACGGAGCAAAGGCCTTGCTGCTTGGCGTGGTGCAGGAACTGTATGAGCAGAACAACCACCGTGTGCCAGCTGCAAAGCGAGTGAGGGATGCGACGGGGCTTGACCTGGATGAAGCCAAGGAGTTACTGCGGGAATGTAAACCCTTGCTCAAGAAAATAAAGGCCAGTTCCATGCCCGCAGACCCACCACAAGAGCTTGAAGCATCTGCAGAGCCGGGTGACACCCAGCTAGATGAAGAGACAACGACTCCAGAGAAGACTGCAGAGATGAAACCGGAAAAACTGAAGGAGGAGGTGAAGGAATCCAAAAGTGAAGCCTGCAGTGTTGGAAGCTACACCCCAGAGGAGCCTGACAACCAAGAAGGTTTGAGCCCGGACCGCAGTCCATGGGGCCAACCTGTGCCTTCGGAGATGGGTTCCGAAGAAGAGATTGACCCCACAAAAAAGTTGGAGAAGCAAGGAACCCAGAGGCCCTTGATATTTGCTGATTTTTGTTTGCGCTCGAAAATGTGTTCACTTATAGTTACAAGTGTCGCGTTTGCTATTTCACCTGGGCAGGTCCATTGACACTTTGCGCTACGGGCAGCAGTTGTTGAAGGGCAAGTCGACTGTGCACTTGGGGTCGATTGACCTTGATGAGGAGGATGCGTCTGGAACTTAGTTGTGAGCTGGGGCCTTAGTTTGTTTTTTTGCACCCATGAGGGGGTCTCATTGTAGTAGAATGTTTTTGGTTGGTGTTGATTTGGTTCATGGTCATGTTTTCTGTTCATGAGCTTCATGTTGTTCATGTCCATGTTTTCCCTGGTCATGATGGTTCATGTTTTCCATGATCATGGTGTTTATTTTTTTAATGCTGGTTGTTCATGATTTTGTTTGCTTATATTGGTTCATGGCGTTATCATGTGCAGGTTGTGTTTCATGTTTTTATTGTTCATGGTGGTTCATGATCACGCGTTTTAGTGTTATCTTTTTCATGTTCATGGCGGTTCATGGTTTTTATTTTCATGGTGACTCATGTTCACGTGTTTTAGTGTTATCTCTTTCATGTTCATGGTGGTTCATGTGTTTTACAATCATGGTGTTTGTGTTTTCATGGTCGGTGTGTGTGTGTGTGTGTCACGTTTTTGTTTCGGTTCATGCGTTTCATGTTGTTCATGTCCATGTTTTTCATGTTCATGTTGATTCGTGTTTTCCATGGTCACTGTGGTTCATGTTTTCCATGGTCATGGTGGTTCATGTTTCTTTTACATGTTGGTCGTTCATGATTTTTCGTGGTATTTTGGTTCATGATGGATTAATCATGCGCCATGGTGGGAGAGGATTTGTTGAAACATTCATGTTTGTTCACGTTCATGTTCATGTTTTTTCGATGCTATGTCCTTTATGTTCATGGCTTTCATGTTCGTGATCCATGATATCTAGTATGTTTCCATGACTTTCATATAGTTCATGGTTCGTTGTTTTCATGTCGTCATGATTCCTAACATGCGGCGTTCACGTTCATGTGTTCATGTTCATGCATTCATGTTCATGTGTTTTTGCTCATGTGTTCATGAAGGTTCATGCACTTATGTATTCATACTTTGTTGTTTCTCATGCATGGTGTTCATGGTGGTTGAAAGCATGTGGTGTGCATTTACCATCATATACATGCATGTCATGTGTAAAAATACATATATATATATTTTAAGATATATATTATGTTCACTGACAAATTCTTAATTTGAATATGTACAGTTTATATCAATAATCCGTAACATATCTCTCAATTTCTTACAACGGTATACAGTAGTACATTTTATGACTTTACGTGCAGTGGTCTAAAATATTCCCACCAAGTTACTACATGTATGTGTATAGGTAATATTCTTTAAAATAGGCGAAGCCGAAGCCTGGACTTGGAAGCAGAGATTGACAGAGAGATTGGGCAAGCTGCACATGCACCTGGTGGTGAAGTTGCGGGTCCTTCGCAAGCCTTGGCCATGCCGCCCCCGCCAGTGCCTGCGGCTGCCCCAGCTGCTCTGCCCAATACTGGAGAGCCTGCAAAGGCAGAGGATGTGCCGGCCAGTGAGTTGCCGACGTCCAAAACTAACAAGAAGCAGTGGAATCTCTTGGATCGCGTCGTCAGCGGTCCGAGAGCAACAGCTCATCCGAATTTGGTGGCTCTGTGGAATGGATCCAATGAAGACAAGCGGAGAGCACTTTACCAGTTCCTCCAAAACAGGGAGAACTTGGAGGCAACGGAGGCGGCTATGAGAGTGACCCGTCGCAAGGTGGATGCAGCGCACCACACTCGCCAATGGCTCACGATCCGGGAGATGCATGACAAGAAGTATTCGACGAGCCTTGCTTGACATTCATACAGAGAATATGCATATATACTTCCATATATATATAGTGCATGTTTTTCTGTCATGCGTAGCATGCGCATGCTCCGATCCGATAAGGGCGAAGATCCAGGCATGCGTGGCACGTGGGGGTCGGCCGGATCCCGATGCTCCAAATGATCCTGAGTCCACTCGCTACCGGGTGTCAGTGGAGATGGAAGAGAAGGAGTTGTGGCAGCAGGAAAATGAGATGTCCATGCATACCAACTTGGATTGTCGGAGTGCGGTTCGAGTGATGTCCATGGCTGATCCAGCTGTCAGCACCGTGCATGCGCCGGATCCCATGGCCCTGGTTCGTGACCAACTGCAGAATCTGCAGCAAGCCGTGGCCCCGCCAACGCCCAGCCAACAGCCGAGCAATGCCCGTGCAGGCCGATGGTTGTCTGAAAAGTTTTCATGCACATGTCCATGCACTGCATGCATGCAGGAGGCAAAGCGAAAGCCAAGCCAAAGAGTGCAGCAGGAAGCACTTCTAAGGGCGCTGGTCTCTCGGATGTGGCCCTGGCCGGGAAAACCGTTGATGAGAAGCTCAGTCTGGCACGTTGCGTCCTCAGCACCTTCAGATTTGCAAAGCACTACATCCACATCAGATGGAAATATCACACACGCACACACATTTTGATGCCTGCAGGTTTGGAATGCAAAAAGGAGCTGGCCAGCTCCAGTCCATGAAGTTGGAAGTGCAAGGCAAACCTGTCTTGAAAGAAGCAGAGGTGTCCATGGACAAGCACATCCAGAAGCTTACCACGTGGTACACAAGGATCATGATGTGCATGCATGTTGTCCATTCATTTTCTCATTCGGATTTTTTCGCAATTGTGCAGGACTGAAGTAGCCACCGATGACGCTGGATTTGAGCAATTGCGAGCATCTGTCACTGCAGCTGTGCCCTTGCTGCATTGAGTTGTAATTCTGCAAGCATGTTGATACAGACATATATATATAATATTTAATTTCTCACATGTTTTGAAATATAAGCATGTTTTGCCTGCAAGGTCGCCGAAAGTCGCTTTGAACGAGCCAAAGCTGGAGCAGTGCTGAAGGAGGTGAAGAAGAACCTTGGCTGCATTACATTAGCAGCTTGCAGGCAAAAAATGTACTGGCAAATATGTGCATGCAAATGCAGGGGCTACTCGACGGCATAGATCTATAGACCTGCAGGCAGGATCCGGCCATATATGTCTGCATGTAAACACACAGATATATACAGGCATATGCAGGAACATCCTCTTTGTATCGTGCAGGTCTCGTGCACATGCCTGTGGCTGGAAAAATAGTTCGTCACTTATAGCATACGCGGTTTGAATTCATACATCATGGATAATACCGCCACTAAGGGGATCATGTCGAAGAGTCAAATGTCAGTTGCGGCGCGATGTGCAGAATGCGCTATTTGCATTCGAATTTTGGAAGTTTCCCTGAAGCTTGAACAAGAGAACAAAATGAGTCTAGCCCGCGCTTGCACCTCAATTGCTTTCTAACAGAGTGCATCACAATTTTCTATGGAAAGTATGCATGCCTGCATGCAGGTACAACAGATGAGCTTCGAACAGATCTGGACCAGAGGCCGGCACATGCTGATGTCGACTGTCACTTCTTGCATGCGCTTGCATAGTTTTTACCATGGTTCATCAGGATCGCTGCTGAAGTGGGGAGAGGTGAAGCGCATCTCTCGTTGGCAGTACGCTTGGGGAAGACGTACCAGTCGACCCTGTGGAAGTGCAGCCATGCATGTTTTTACATGCACTGAGCCATGCGTCTCATCTACCTGCATGTTGAATACTTATATGTCAACGCTGCAGGGGAAAAGCAGACAGGGACAACAAAGCCTACCGATTACTCGCACGGCATGATCTCACTGTGAAAAATGCAATTCAATATGTTCAGCTTCCCATGACCAATGCTTCTTCTGGAGAGGTAGAACTAGTGGACTGGCCAATGATGCTTCCACACCTCCTGGTCATGCCCTTATATAATGCAGAGTTTGCAGATACTATTTCACACAGTACGGCTTGTGATTTTGGAATTTACATTGCGTGCATGCCTGCAGGCAGAAGAATTGATCTCAAGTGGCTATGCAGAGGTCTTTGGCACTGCAACACAAGAGTATTGGGAGACCATGAGCAGAGAATACGGTATTGCAGCCCCCCCGCCACATGAAGATTCCGTTGGGCTTTGTTTGTTCGGAGATGAGGCAGAAATCTACAAAGATAATCAGTACATGGCTGTGCAGTGGTCATCAGAACAATCACCTTTCTGGACTGATGTCAAGAAGAGCCGCTTCTTGATCTGCTTGCTTCCCGTGCATAGGTATGCCATGGATGGCCAAATTAATGTGACAATACAAGAAGCGATGAAACACATTTGTGCCTCGCTGAATGCATGGCAAAATCACGCTATTGGAGGCTTACATGCCCGGTTTGTTTCCCTGAAGGGAGACTGGAAATGGCTGGTACAGTGCTTGAACTTGAAGAGAAAGCCAACCAAAGACGATTTTTGTTTCTTGTGCAACTGCACAAAAAGCCTTGCAATGCCAGCAACAGATCTGTCTGAAAATGCTGAATGGCGGAGATCAGTACCAACTTGCCCATGGCCAGCGAGCAGTCCACCTGCAATAGTGGAGCTTGGCAATTTTTCCATGGCGACAGTGGGTTTGGATGTCTTGCATATTTGGAATCTTGGCACTGGCCGTGACCTGACAAGTAGCGCTTTACTCATCCTGTTGAGGACCGGTGCTTTTGAAGGAAGAAATGCAGCTGGGCTGCACTTCCTGATTGCTTGTTTGTCCATGCAGTTTTCACGTTGTCCATGCATGCGTGTGCCTGCTGCAAGGTTGAAGCCCGGATGAGGAATGCTTCAAGGCTCATCCGGGAGTGGTCCAAAACGCATGGAGCCCAAAGCCTTCCTGCTCACTGGTGTTTAACTCGTGGCAAGCTTGGGCTGAAAACAGGAAAATTTTGTCATCTCCATGGCAAGGGGTGGCACACTACAGTTGTGTTGCAATTTCTCATTGATTTCGCAGAAGACAAAGCAAACATCGACCCCCTGCTGAAAAGTGCTCTGTGGAGCGCCAATAACTTTCTCAGCATCTTGCAGGAACACCGAAAGCAGAGCACACTCCTGACATCGGAAATCATTCAACAAGTCCTGGCAGTGGGAGGATTTTTCCAAAAGTGCTACCTCCACTTGGCTGTGAAGTACAAGAGATTCTGCCCATATTTGCTTTTCAATGTGCGACCGAAATTTCATTTGCTGACG
>CAMXCT020000784.1:0-32500 GCA_947184155.2 Cladocopium goreaui | reverse complement strand
CCATCTGACGAAGTCAGCAGTAAATCAGATTGCGAAAACCGTGCAAACAGGAAAGTAAACAGATTGTTGGAAACCGGCTTGGTGGTTCTTGGGTTAGCCACATCCCATGTCCGAAAATGAAGCAGGTACGTGACAAAGGCGTCCCTTCGTCATATCACCATGGAAAGGCAGTGTCTTCGTTGGTGGATGACTGCCAGACCATGCATCCACCCCCTGCGTGAAATTGAAAACAGAAAATCATGAACCTTTACAAAAAACAAAAGTGCATCGAAGTACCGGATAGAAGTTTTACATCTGTTCAGATGGTCCACACACACAAACTTAACATCAACTAACTTCCTCACACACATACCATCTCTCACATACAATAACTTCACACACAAACTTAACATACACTAACTTGATGACATCCACCTTGATGTCACGTGGCAGGCGTGGGACAATCTCACATCCACGGTGGTTTTGCGTGGCAGGCGCCTCACTCATGGCACTGGGTGGCGCCCCTGTGGCCCGGTTTAGTCGCGCGTGACGCCCGTGGCGCCGCGGCACTTTGCGTGGTTGGTGGTGTGGTTGGTGGTGTGGTTGTTGTTGGTGTGGTTGTTGTTGGTGTGGTTGTTGTTGGTGTGGTTGTTGTTGGTGTGGTTGTTGTTGGTGTGGTTGTTGTTGGTGTGGTTGTTGTTGGTGTGGTTGTTGTTGTTGTGGTTGTTGTTGTTGTTGTGGTTGTTCCCCACATCACTGTGTGGGGTTCTTGTTTTTCGCTTGGATCCCGCCGGGGCTCCGCTCCTTCGCCTCCTCCGCCGCCTCCTCCTCACTCATCACTCATTCACTCACTCACTCATTCACTCACTCACTCACTCACTCACTCCGTCCCTCACTCCCTCACTCACTCCCTCACTCAGTCACTCCCTCACTCACTCACACTCACTCACTCTCTCACTCACTCTCACTCACTCATCACTCACTCACCCACTCACTCACTCATCTTCACTCATCTCCCTCCCTCACTCACTCGCTTCCTGGCTGCCTTTCGCGTGGCAGGCGCAGTACACAGAGCCATTTGGAGGAGCTGTGGCGCGCCTGGGCGCCGCTGGGGCCGCGGCTGCCTTGTGCGTGGCAGGCGCAGTACACAGAGCCTCCTGGAGGACTTGCGGCGCGCGTGGGCGCTGCTGGGGCCGCGGCTGCCTTTCGCGTGGCAGCCGCAGCACACAGAGCCTCCTGGAGGAGATGCGGCGCGCATGGGCGCCGCTGGCGCCGCGGCTCCCTTTCGCGTGGCAGGCGCAGCACACAGAGCCTCCTGGAGGAGCTGCGGCGCGCGTGGGCGCCGCTGGGGCCGCGGTTGCCTTTCGCGATGCAGGCGCAGCACACAGAGCCGTTTGGAGGAGCTGTGGCGCGCGCTGGCGCCGCTGGGGCCGCGGCTGCCTTTTGCGTGGCAGGCGCAGTACACAGAGCCTCCTGGAGGAGTTGCGGCGCGCGTGGGCGCCGCTGGGGCCGCGGCTGCCTTTCGCGTGGCAGGCGCAGCACACAGAGCCTCCTGGAGGAGATGCGGCGCGCGTGGGCGCCGCTGGGGCCGCGGCTGCCTTTCGCGTGGCAGGCGCAGCACACAGAGCCTCCTGGAGGAGCTGCGGCGCGCGTGGCAGGCGCAGCACACAGAGCCTCCTGGAGGAGCTGCGGCGCGTGTGGGCGCCGCTGGGGCCGCGGTTGCCTTTCGCGTGGCAGGCGCAGCACACAGAGCCGTTTGGAGGAGCTGTGGCGCGCGTGGGCGCCGCTGGGGCCGCGGCCGCCTTTCGCGTGGCAGGCGCAGCACACAGAGCATCATCAGCACACAGAGCTTCCTGGCACCTCATATTACATCACATCAGACACACATATCACACACAGACATATATATGTCTTAGTCTCATCTCACTCAACTCATCCCTTTCTATCTCTTTCTTCTTCCTCGCTCTCTTTGTCTCTCGCTCTTTCCCTCTCTCGGTTTCGGTACTTCATGGTACTTCGCTGGTGTTGCAGCTATTTCGGTTTCGGTATGCGCTATCATGACGCTGTCTGCAAGGTTTGGAGCTCAGTACGCTTCTGTAGATGTTGTCCGTTGCGAATGGCAGTCATTGTCGCTTCTCCACGGTTTCATTTCATGAGTAGTTTTTGGTGTGACGTTGTTGTTGCTGGTGAGCTTGGACCTCAGTGAGTTTTCGCGTGTCAATTCTTGGGATTGATGTGTGCATCATGTGAGTAATTTGGCGCAGCATTGGTGGAACTCAGTAGGTCTTCTCGGCATTTTCTTGAAGTTGCATGTGTCGAATGGACAATCATATTATCTGAGCATGGACAATTTCTAGATATAAACGAATATATCTACATATATATATATATATATATATGAGCTTGGACCTCAGTCAGTCTTCGCATGCCAATTACTGGGATTGCAGTGTACAGCATGAGCCATCTGGCGAGACATTGCTGATGTTTGCATACCGGGTAGATCTATCTGTACTTGCTCCTTGTGTCGTTTGCGGCTGGCTGGAGGCAGATGATGCATGTTTTGAGGTCAGATCCTGAGAGAGTCCGAATTCTTGCACACGGCATGGGGCGATTCATTGTCTGTACGCGATCGTTTCCGCAGCTTTTGGCGACTGACTGTTTGCTGTAGCTTTCGGCGGTGGGTCGGTGTGAGGATTTGTCGATTTCCGGCAGTTACGCGACATACTTCTTTGATGTGGTTGAATAGTATCCAGATATATCTATATATATATATATATAGACATTCTGGTGTGTGTTGCTGTTATGTAACATTATTTATATATATATATTATGTATATATATATATATATAGACATATACGAATATATATATATATATAGATAGATAGATAGATAGATAGATAGATAGATAGATAGATAGATAGATAGATAGATAGAATCTATATATAACACAGACATCAGCAGAGTTCGGCGACTGTCTTTTCGCTGCCGATTTCGGAAGTGAGTCGGCGTGACAAAACTTTCGATTTCAGGCAGTTACGTGACATACTTGGTTGTGACACAGAACCAGTTTCCACAAGCATGACAGGAAAGTTGGCATAGTGCAGATGAAATGCATAAATACCAATAGGTACATTTTGACATAGCACTTAGAAGAGCCATGCCCGTGGAAAGTCGCGGCTCCTCTTTTCGAGTCAGGATCCGAGTCGCTGGCTCGCGGCATACTGGTCCATGGCGAGGTCGCGTGGCAGCGGCCGAAGCGGATCTGCGAGAGCTGGAAGCTGCGCGTGATGCGTCCGCTGACATGAGTAGAGCTGTCGCACAGTTGCACACTGCATGTCCTGAGGCCAAAGCGCAACGGGCAGAAGAATATATGAGAGGAACTTTCCGTGCGCATTTCAAGAAGAGTGGACATACTTACAGTGGTCCCAGAAGAACTTTGAAAGCTGAAGCGGTGGAGGATGCCAAGCAGTTACTGGCCAGTGCCGGCATATCCATCGTGGCTTTGCAAGCCGCGGAGGCCAGGTTAAGGCAGCACAGTGGGGCAGCAGACTCATCTTTAGAAAAGGCAGTGCGTGAAGCTATGTTGCATTGGTTGCAGCAAGGCTCCACCGCAGATCTTCGGGGTTGTTCCCGTTCATTGAAGACACGGATGCGGCGTGCTGCTGCGGGGTCCGAACAAGGGCAAATTTTCAAAGCTGCGAAGCAGCTGGTCAACGAACATCTGGCGATCGAAAGGTTTGCCTTGGAAGTTTCCGCTCGGTGGATGCGGGACCTGGGTTTGCAGTGGAGGCTCGACTATAACAGTCGGCCTCGTGGCACGTCGGGTGTCACTGACCGGTTTTGGCACACTGGTTTGCGCAACTTGGGCAACTCTTGCTTCTTGAACGCTGTTGTTCAGTGCATCCTTGCATGCCAACCTTTGCAGCGGGATTTGGCAGTCACGACACCGAAAGGGCCGTTGCGCAAATGCATGGAAGATGTGGCGCAGCGGCTCCGGAGCGAGGAGTGGGATTACATAGCTCCGTGGTCTTTGCTTCATCAGATGTACCTCACTGATTCTGTCAGATTTCCGCCTGGTGAGCCTGCAGATTGCAGTGATTGCTGCGAAATCCTTTTGGCGACTGGCATGAGCGATCGCAATCTGTATGTGAGCAGTTCGGAAGCTACAGGTAGGGGTTTGAAATATGGCAAGTGTGACAATCTAGGTGTTGTAGTGTGCTTTGGTCTAGACATGTGCTTATTGTGTTGCAGGAGAGGTTCCGCATGCCGACGGATTGTATCTGATGGCAGAGATGCCGACGGAGGCGGATCGCCGTGCCATCACCGTGGAAGAAGTGATGCGCGCAAATTTTCAACGTGGCTGGCCGAACTCGGATGTTGTCATCTTGCAACTGGAAAGCCGTGCGGGTGCTTCGATGAACTGGAAGCAACTACTAGCGAAGTTTGGAGAACAGGACAGCGCAGTGGAACAAAAATACTGTTTTGGTTGTTAGTTAGTGTTTGGTTCGTGTTTGGTTTTTGTCTGGTGTGCTTTGTAGTCAATGCTCATGTTTGTTGTCTTGTGCAGGACCCTCGTGTGCTCTATGTTGTGACAGGTTTCGTGGAGTGTAGCAATCACCATTTTATTGCATACGTGAAGCAGAAGACCGGCTGGTTCAAATGTGATGAATCTGATTCTGTCGTTACTCGCTTGGAAGCTGGCGTGGGTACAATTTGGCCCCGTCTCATTTTCATGGAGAAAGTGCGGAGGCAAAGATTTTCTGCACCGGAAGTCCCAGAAGCTACGCCGGGCACATTCTTGCATCGCTTGCCGGACCTGTTGGTGTCAGCTGTCACTGTGCCCGCGGCTTCGGCTGGCTGGAACTCAGATGACCAGAGACATGCTGCGAGACGTGCTCGGCAGCAAATAGAGCGGCGCAGGTTGGAGTTGCGAAAAGGTCGCAAACAGGAACGTCAAGGTCGCAAACAGGAACGTCAAGGTCGCAAACGTCAAGGTGGCAAACAGGAACGTCAAGGTCGCAAACAGGAACGCAAAGAGGGACGTCAAGGTCGCCGAGGAGACGACAGAGGGGACAACAAACGTCAACGGAGACATGATGGTACAAAGAGAGGCCCCTAAGATATAACTAAGTTATGATGATACAAATAGACATATCTAACTTACAATGAAGTTATCGTAACTTATTTTATGGGTTTTGTAACTTAAGATGTATCTCGTGTAAGTTTTCAGCGGCTGCAATTTGGCAAATTCGATGTTGATTGCATTTTTTTTTGGATTGGTTACGCAGACTCTTGTTTTTCACGTCAAATTAGCGGTTGCATCAGAGTAAACAAATTATTTTTGCGCTTTCAGCGCTAGTGAAGGCTGGGATGCGCAAGGGATGCAATTCATCCATTGGCATGATGTCGGCCTCACCAATGGATCGGAAGCAGCGATATGACTCGCCTCTTGCAGAGAGATGCAAATTAGTGAAGTAGACAAAGTGTCTTTTGTCACGTTCCAAAAAAAAACGGCACACAGCGGCGTTCTCATAGCTTTTCCCCCAGAGAACTATTGAGTTCTCGTGGATAATCCCAAGTCGCAGGCGGCAACTGCGACTGATTTCCGTGCCTTGCAGTCCAGTGCTGGCTTCGACTTCTGCCGTTGTAAACGGAGAAACCAGTGTGAAGTCTCCGCTCTCGAACGGATGTTCTCGGCACAGCTGCAGAGAACGAAGCAGCAGCCGTGGCATGAGCTGCTGGCTGTATGCCTTTCCTCCGTTGTCAGCTCGAAGGAACTGTTGCAAGTTGTCAGCGTATATGGTCTTGTAGTTTTGGTGGGATTGTTCAATGCCCCAACAATTGCTGCTGACATGGTGTTTGCGGTAGTGGTTGCTCAGATGCAAGCGGTGGTGGTGTTTTGGTCTCATGAGACCAGGATGCACCGTGGCAAAAAGCTTGTGATGGTCTGACTGGGCTTTGTCCAGGTCTGACCAGTCATGTGTCTTTTTGCCTTGGCGCAAAGCATCAGTGCAGCGCGCCAACGCCAAGAAGCACTCAGCGACAGCGCGCAAGCATGGGATGTGAACCCAGAGGGTCTCACAGTACCACCTCATAAGGGCCATCAACGCATGGCACTGCGTGGCGGATCCCTTGTATTCGTACTCCCCGAACAAAGCAGGCGTCCATAGACGCTTGCACCAATGCTTATTCTCTTCTGGCTTATGTCTTTTCCAGTTTGCACTGACCATGGCATCACAGAGATGGCTCACATCCATATGGGTATGCCGCTTCACAGCATTGACCACCAATGCAATCTCTGAATTGCAAATACCATTTGCCCAATAGGCATGCATTGCATCGTTGATCGCAATGCCAATGTGGCAGATGCTGCGAGCCCGGGGATAAGACCAGATGCTGTTCGGATCAAGTTGGAATCCCAAGCATTTCTGTCTCAGTTCCACTTCCGCTTTGCTCACGTTTGGGATTTGGTTTATCCAGTGGACAATGTAATTCTCAACGTCGCGTGCATCATTCGCAACAAAGAGAGCAAGGTCATGCTCTTCGATTGTGAAGAAATTTTCAGACACCTCAGCGCCTTGTGCGCCTTTCATGAGACAATTTCCACAGCGGATGCACGGCTTCAATGCTGCGCTTCCCTTGGCTGCGAAAGCGCCCCGTTGATTTTCCATATCACTGATGAATCCTGCGATTGCCAGGGACATGGGCGGCACACCGTCTGCGACCACAAAGTCGCTGACTAAGTTCTGCTCCAGCCAGTCTTCGACAATGCAGGCCGTAATGGCACTCAGGCCGCCAGGACACTGCTGTATTTGTTCGTGGGTGATTGCCGCCACAGGCATCCATGCTCGCGCAGTTTCGAAGTACTGCGACAGCGGCCTCAGCGTAAAATACACCAACAAAGTTTTCATTCGTTGCTGCGGATTGAGCACATTTCCTGCAGTCGCCTCGTCGTGTGCAAGAAACACATCGAACTTTCGCGCTGCCGGGCTTCGCAGCAAAGAGGCAAACGAAGGACATTCAGAAGCATACAAGCGAAGCAAACGCCGCACGTCTGCCATATAGAATATTATGCTCTTTTGCCCCGTTTCTTTCTCGCACACAGCGACTTCTTTGTAGCAAGCACGATAAGGACTCAAGGCTGCACTCATTTTTCGTTTCAGTGCGCCAGACTTCTTCTGGTTGCAAGCTTTTCCATTCAGCCAACCTCTTATCTTGGCGATACTATTTTCACTGAATCGGGCCATGGCCGCAGCCACGTCTTTGCCTCGCGCATGTTCACCCGTTGGAACGGTGCTTTGGCGCATGACCGTTGCTTGAACCAAGAACTATTATGTGTGAATGCTTCTTTCTATTGTAACGCAACAGAACAATGAGTGTGACACGTGTCGGGGCCATGCGATATAATTCATATAGACATGCGTGCATGTATACACGTATATACAGTAGTGAGTAATATGTGTTTATTGCAGTTCTGATGGCCCACATGCTTTTTTCATACCCGCTTCGATGTTTCTGTGCTCACAAAAGACTATATTCTAACTGATGAACGAAGTGGAAAAGCCAATCCCAAGGCTCCCCTGTCAATATTTCCTGCTGAGCCAGCAGGAAGTTGACTCCCGCGGAGACTTCGCTCAAGTACCTCTCCCGGTTCGGATGCGTGATCCTCCAAACGGGATTTTTTTCCAAGGCTGGCATTTTCTTCACAGGCAGTTCTTGCAGGGACGTGGTCGTCACTTCCCATTGCAGCAGCAACCCTCGGGTCGACCAGAGAACGCGATCACAAAACTTCGTCATGGACACATGATCCACATATGCCTCACTGACGTGGATCTGCGCCAGCACTTCTTTCAGATTTTCTAGCGCATCAGCGATCCGTTCGATATCTTCTTTCCCACCGCATTGTTTCTGCAAGGCTATGGCCGTTGCACGTGCCACAGTGAGCGCACACAGGATGCACCGTCAGAACTGACGCGACTTCATGTGACTTCTGTCTTGATGGGGTTTATTTATGCATATTTGTGTATATATATATATACAGAGGTATTATATGAACATCATATCTATTGAGATATAGATTATCGAAAGATGCACTGCTTGCGGAACAACGTGGCAACGTCAATACATGTCAATACCAACTTTGAAAATATATATGGTGGAGGAAGTGACATGGACAGACATGTGATATGTGCAACGCAATCCGACATGCAATTGGGTTTGGGCAGAAGATTACGCGGCTTTGATAGACATGGCATGAACGTCTTTTCATCGCCCCGTGTTCTGCAAAGTCAGCACTTTCTTTGCTGGTTGCAGCAACCCAAGTCATCAAAGCCGGCACCTGGCCTGGAAGCAACCTACGTATAGTACTCACCCGTGCTGCGTCTAAGAACGCATCCACGCAGGATCTTCTGGTCAGGGACCAGCGACTCATTTCTTGGCCTTTGCTTTTGCCTTCGCCGCACCGCCCTGAGCCTTTGCGGCTTTGGCACTCTCCTTCGTCTCACGGATATAGAACTGCAGTGATCGAATGGCTGCATTCCCTTCTTTGAGAATGTCATTCAAACCTTTTTCCGTCTTCAAGACGTCGGTTCCAAGGTTCAGATCTTGTCCCTTGGCGGCTGCTGCGAGCATGTGGGTGGCATGCTTCACCGTCTCTTCCAAGGTTGCTTTTGTCTTCTGCACATGTTCTGCGCTTGCCTCCGGCAGGCCCGCTCCACATGTGCTAACTTTGTCCAGCACCTCATTGAGCTTGTCATAACATTTCTTCAGCTGTGGTAACACTTTTGCAGCAGCGGAGGTAGCGACACGCTCCAGTTTCTGCCGTTTCTTCTCTTCCTGTCTTTGGGCCTTAGCCGCAGCAGAGGCCGCTTGCTTTTCCTCAGGGGATTTGCGCTTTTTGTCTGCCGCAGCAGCAACATGCTCCACTTCGACCCCTAAGTCAGGCAAAGCTCGTGCCGCAGCACTGCTGCCATCGCCACCAGCCGCCCTGTGCTGCTGTCGCTCACGGGCCTGGCTCTCGATGTTCAGCAACCGTTCCTCCGTAATGGCTCGAATTTGTTCCTTGGACATCTTGTCGATGTCCACCCGGAACGTCGGGCCGAGGATGGGATGCTCCCGGCGCTCAGCCAGCGCCTCGATACGATCGCAGTCGTATCCCCGCAGCATCCAATGTGACAGCGGTTGGAACTCTCCTTCACTGCCATTCTTCTCCAAGTGGGTTGTCGATTCAACCATCTTTTGCACCAGCAACGCGCGGGACTGTGCGTAGCACAGACGACCTTCCATGCCGTTGGCACGCTCATTCTTTGCGTCCTGAAAGAACGTGACTGCAGCAGCTTCGGTGAGAACTTCTTTGATGTCGACACCGCGCCTCTGGAGTTGCGACAACACCGCGTGACAGGGATGGCAAGTGTAACGCAACTCCAATCGGAATTTCGCCGTGCAGATGGCGTCCTTCACTTGGATCTCTTGCTGGCAGCGCCGACAGGTCGCCACCTCAGGCGTCCTAGGCTGCGAAGCAGGGATCGCATCCTCAGCAGGCGCCAGCGCTTCTGCAGAAGCTTCGATTGTCTCCACTGCTGCCTCAGCAGCTTCTGCCGTCGGTGCCTGAGCACCATCAACCACAACCACCGCATCCGTCGTCGCTTCCTGAGAAGCAGCCACTTGCATGACTGCTGGAGCAGCAGCTGCGGTTTCAGCCATGACGACGATTTTCCAGTCTGAGACGGTTGAGGCCAAGCCTTTGAGCCTAGAGGCAAGGTTAAAAGGTACTATTTTTTGGATTTCCAAGGAAACACAAAGAAACACAAAAACGACACACGCGTTTCCAACCCTTTGGTTATAAAACCAAGAAACAGACTCGCGTTGACATGCGATATACTAGGGCACAGAACCGCGTTCCCATGTTTTTGTGGAAACACACGAGTTTCCGCCCAGCTGGATATGATAAGAAGGAAACAGCTGCACGGTCCTATGGTTCGTTTGTGCAAATACCCTCGCGTTTCTACGTTTTTGCTTCCAAAATGGGAAACAGAAACGCGTTTCCCGTCTTTTCCATCCATGCAATGGAGAAACACAGTAACGTTTCCAGAAAGCCTGTTTTTTTGGTCTGCAAATGTTCGTCGTTGCCTTCTTTTTACCTAAACAGTATTGATTCTGAACGCGGAGCATCTCACCAAGCGAAGCGCAACCTTTTTCAGGGATTGCGAGTCGCGCGTCCAGCGCGTCGCGTCAGTTCAGCGCGCTGACAGCTGCTATACAGCTGCTTCAGTCGTGCAACCGGGCAGTCGTCTCCATTGCAGTCTTCAGCAATGAATTCATGTATTCCAACCTACGGTCAGAAGCTTTCTGCGCCGCCTTCGCAACAGCTGGCAGCGCCAAGCCGCCAGCTTTGGCTGCGGGAGCGGCAGCGGACTTCGTCGCCACCAGCGGCTTCTTTTTGTCTTCCTCCGGACTACTCGTGTAGGTGCATTCGTCCGAGGAATCTTTGCCCTTCTCTTTTGCCGAAGACTTGGGCGCCTTCTGGACAGAGCCATCGCCATCCTTCCCAGACGATTTCCGCGGCTTCTTGGCAGCTTCCTTGAGCTGCGATTTTTCTGTTTTCGCAGCTGCAGCTTTTTCTTCGGACGCAGTAGCCGGAGCCACTGTCTTACTCTTCCGCGCCCGACCATCTTCTTCATAGTCCACCTCTACACTCTCATCCTCACTCTCGGTGTCTGATGCTTTGCGGCGCTTGTCCTGCCTGCGTCGCTCCGCAGATCGTGCGGCGCGCGCACTGTCCCGCGACCGCAGCCTGTGCCGATTGCTGCGGGAGCGAGATCGCTCCTTCCGCCGGTGCGTTCGCTCCTTCGAGCGACTGTCCCAGTGTCTGTTCCTGGTGGCCTTCCGGCCCTCCTCTTCGTACCCCGTGCCAACCTTGGCTGGCGGAAGCCCCGCGGGCTCCCGTGGCCGATTCCAATACACAGGTGGCGGCTTCACCTGGTAGAACCTGCCAGCACGGACCTCATACCGTACCTGTCCGGCCCAGCTGCCCATTCCTTTCCATATTTCTCGCACAGCGACCAGTCATCGAACGCATGTGCGTTCCATAAGCGATGCGAGAAGCAGTAGGCCGACACCCGATGTTGGTCCTTGCTCGCGGGGTGATTCTTGATCACGCGCTTGCAGTCTGGGCACGTCCACGTGTCGTCATCCCCGTCCTTGCGGTGCCAGTTTTTGCGAGCGCCGCCTGGCTTGTGACTGGCCTCTCGCGCAGGCTTAGCTGCATCCTTCTGGCCATCTTCTTCACTCGGTTTTTCCTTTGGCGCTTCCGCGCCAGCTGCATCGCAGCGTCCGCTCCTTCTCCTGCTGCTTTTTCCTCAGGACCCGCAGGTCCACGTCTATCGTCACGGCTTTCCTCACTACTGGACATGGCTCACCTGCGGCAGCGGCAAGATAGAGAGCATGAGGATCCAGAAGATGGTGTGAAGGATATAAGTCTATATTTATTTATATATTATATAATATATATATATATATGTATTATATATAATTATAGATCGATTATATATACAACATATAGAAGTAAACGGTTGTTGCATCTAACGTTATACAGTATATATTATATCTGAAATTGTCTTAAATTTTATATATGTATCTCGAATGGTGGTAAATTCAATGAGACACCCTGACGCACGCATGGCAGCCGCAAGCCACATGTCAGCTTTGCAGTGAACTCAGGAACCGCGTTGCGCGTACGCAACCAAGCAGCCCGCAGGCCACCATCATGTTGCGCGCACGCAACCAAGCAGCCCGCAGGCCACCACCGTGTTGCGCGTACGCAACCAAGCAGCCCGCAGGCCATCAACGTGTTGCGCGCACGCAACCAAGCAGCCCGCAGGCCACGACCGTGTTGCGCGTACGCAACCAAGCAGCCCGCAGCCCGCCAATGTCTTGCGCGCACGCAACCCTAAGCAGCCCGCAGGCCGCCAACGCGTTGCAAGCACGCATGCAACCCTAAGCAGCCCGCAGGCCGCCAACGTGTTGCAAGCAGGCACATTGCTTCAACTTATATTATTTGCATTGAAATATATTCTGGAATGTATGGACCTTATATATAGACAGAAAAATACACATAATCGAAATCTCCTATACTGCGTATATGATTATTCCATCCCATTCCCGGAACCTGGCCTGCTCCCGTGCCGGGGCACCGCAGGGGTACCGACGCGCGAGATCCCTTGAGCCCAAACTAACCGGTGCTGCAATAAGTCGTAGTGTCATGCAACCTGCCGGAGTAATCCCTTATATAACTTGTGCCAAACAGTCGCTAGTTCAATGTCTGCTACCCCTGAGACTCCCGTCCCCCACATCAAATGCTGGTGGGGCGTCTACAACCTGAAGTGTCAGCAAAACTCTTTAAATGTTCCTCAAAAGCGTTGCCCAGTCAAAATTGTCATTCTCATGCGGGGCTAATCACTATCACTACTGAGTTCTGCCATAAACAAATATTCCTTCGCCTTTCGCAGCACAGCATGTGCCTCACATGGCGGTAATGCCGGATCCATTCGCAGCCGCAGCTGCATGTCTTCTAACTCTTCTAATATAGGAAATTCCTCGAGCGGATATCCCCACTCGGCCGCATTCTCTTGCACCCTTCTGATAGCTGCCTGAGTGTGTGTCAACACCTTGGCACGCCAGCGCACAAGCACAGGCGGCGCATCCGCGGATGGCCTGGCAGCAATGTCTGGCGTTGCTGGTGCAGCTGCCGCAGCAGGCTGCAAATGCCAATGGCTTTCCAAGGTCTTACACCTGATCTTTGTCCATCGTTCGCGCCTATCCCCTAAGCGCAGCTGCACGGTGCCATCAGCCAACTTCTTGGTGAACACCCCCCGGAAAGTTTGCAAAGTCATGGAACGCTACCCAACGGAGATCCGGGGCCTCTAGCATATGTACTGAAAGCAAAAACGGGCACAAAGATGCACAGATGACACACTGTAAGAACAAGTTAAAAGTGCTATGACAAACAGATTTCTTTCCTTTTTCCGAGTCCCGAATATATCTATATATATATACAAATGTAGATATATTATATATATATATTATGTTTATATCTGTCTATACCACAGATATATATTACAACAACGTTGCTGACATGCTATAACCAACTTGCAAAAACAAAACAAGTAATGCATTTTTTCTACAAGTGCCACTCGTCAACCGGTTACACTACTGCACGCGGAAACCACGCTTAGCCCAACACGAGCGACAGCACCCAGGGCGTCCCCTGCAAGTGGGACACCCGTGAGGCTGCAACTTGAACCTTTCCTTCTCTGACAAATGTTTCAAACCTCCCTCCGCAGACCCAGCGGCCGCCGGACGCTTCTTGGAAGCCTTACCCCCAGCGGCCGAAGCAGGCCGCTTCTTGGCAGAAGTTGCAGTCGAAGATTTCGCTGGCTCATCATGCTCCTGCGTTTTCTCAATCGCAGGCGCTTGTGCAGCTGCAGGCCTTTTCAACGGCGTCTGCCTCACCGCAGACGGTCTCTTCAGAGATTTCTTAAGGCCTTTTCCTTTTCCTTTCCCTGAATCTGGCAATGCCTTTTCGTAGTGTGCCTTCGCGAGACTCTGGACCGTCGCGGCAACTTGGCTTGGAATCTCAGTCGGGGGCTCTGGTGTCTCTGCAGCAGCAGCCGCCGCAACAGCTGCACCATCCGCAGCCGCAAATGCTGCGTTGGGCACTGCACCGCTTGCAGCAGGCAACGCACCCGCTGGAACTTCCCCTGCCTGGATCTCCGGCGCCGCCACTCCGTTTTCCAGAGCAGCTGCGCTTTCCTCCGTCGAACCACCTCCTTGCGCTGGACCATTCGCCAACGCCAACACTGGCTCCGAACGACGCTCCACTTGCAAGGCAGCAAGAGAAGCACCAGGTGTTTGAGCACGGAGCATCAATTGCTCCAAGCCAGCTGCTCGCGGAGCCGCAGCCCCAGTTTCTGTCTGTCGTGCAAAAACATGCAAGTTGCGCAACGGCAACTCCTGGTCACGCAGCTGCAAGGCACCGACCACAGCATGAGCCATCATTGTGGCCGTCTGCGTGGCCAGCTGCTGCTGAAAGACTTGCATGCACTGAAGCGATGCAACACCCTGCGGAGCTCGTCCGTGCACTGCTTGCTGCAACACCAACTGCTGATTGCGGCTACGCAATGGCGTGGCGCGTGCCGATTGCCAAATTTCTTCCAAGTTCACCCCAGCAGGCACAGCTGAAATTCCCAAGGTCGCCACATGCGTCCGAAAGGCCTCTGGTAGATCATCCAGACCTGCCGGCAGTTGTTCAAGGTAAACGTTTCCTGGCAATGGGGTTCCCGAGTGCCTTGCCCTGGTGCATGTAGTTCGCAAAACTGATTTATCGTTTGGAGCAAAGCGCTTTGCTGCAGTGCCTCCATGCGCCGCCCCACCAAGGCCACTAGCACCGACTGCGTCCGTCGGCTCACTGGCATGACGAAGTCCTAGAGAGCTGACTAAATAATTGCAAAGCAATTCTATCTTCCGAAGTTGAGAAGTTGTCGTCTCAGTGCTCTCAAGCACGTTCCACAGATCCGCCGTTAAGTACAGCGGAAAGTTCCTATAATCCTGCATGTTTGCGCGTCTTGGGGCATCTGCCATTGTTTTCGCGTCGATTTGACCTGTTTCGGCACTTTGAGCCTAAAAATAGCGGGAGTAATCATTCGTAAACCTGACGCTCGATTTGAGACGTCGAAAACGTAACTCGCGTAACTTATTTGTATCTCTTCGCAGCCCTGAACTTATCTATAGTTATCATCTTTTTTATAACTTCATGATAAATTATCCAACTTACATCATAACATACACCCACTTACAACTTAAGTTAACCCCCCTTACAACTTAAGTTATAACTTGGGGGCCTCACTTTGTAGGGATAAGGAAAATCGACGTCGACAAGAAGAAACTTTCGGCAGCAAAACTTGGTCAAACAACATGTCCGGTCACAGCGCAGCTCAAGCGAGTGACGAAGATCATCCATTCAATCGATTCAGATATGCTTTTCCCCTACGTCGTGATCATGAGGAGGAAGATTTACGTGAATGGCTAGAAGAACCTGTACCTGTGGCTGCGCAGCCTTGCTTGCTGTGTCAGGAAGGCTTCGAACATCGAGTGGATTTGCTGGCTCATATCGATGCAGTTCATGGTGGTCTACAACGATATCGAAACGCATTTCTCTCTCTGGAAGCCTTGTGCCCTCATGTTGTGACCGGGCAGGAGGTGTGGCTTGCTAAAGGTTGAATAGAAGCAAGATGTTATAAATTGACAATGAAATAAACATCTTCAGATATGTTCGGATCATTTGGTTGTGTTCTGATCGCAGGTGAGACAACAGTATGTGAGCAACTATGCGACATTTCTGCGTTTCGGGGCCATGGACTGGGAGAAGCCTTTTGTGGAAGCTGCTGCAACACAAGACTCGCCTGAAATGTTGTTACGAAGTCGGGTCGGTTGCGCATTTTGTGCGCGGTCGTTTTGGACGGAAGAGTTGGATGACGTGTTTCTGCAAGGCGAGCAATGTTTCATGCAGAATCCGGACGCGGTCTGGAAGCTCACGGGCGTTGATCGCTATCATGAGCGGTGGCCTTTGATTCCTTTGGAGGAGCGTTGTGGAAAAAAATGTCGGATTGTTTTTTGTACTGTTGTTTGTTGGTTACACTGTCATCTCACAGGGTTTCTCTTCGTAAATGTGACAGGAGTTGCAAGCGTCTGCTGTGGACGTGGGCACGAAGAAAAAGTCGTGCTATGTTTTGCTGCACAAACGTAGAGTACCTGATGCAGCTATTCGTGGAGATGCAACAGTTCGCGTATGTCGCGATTGCTATGGCTGCTTTAGCGGCAAAAAGCCAACTTTGTGCAAATTTGCTTTGGCCAACGATCTTTGGTTGGGTCGCATTGATCCATTGCTGTGGCAAGCTAATCTGACGCATGAGATGTGTTTGGCTTTGGCCAGAACGGTTGCGACCAAAGTGGTTTTGCGTTCTGGGCAGAACCAAAGCCACGGATCCCAAAGTGCGAATCAATGGGATCATGTTCTTCAACAATCAGGATTGGTTGGTTCAGCTATAGTTTTTCACAATGGTGATGCGACCCATGCGGTCGAAAGTTTGCCACCGCGCAAGTTCAATGATGCATTGGCAGTGACTTTTTGTACTCATTTGCCACAAGCACAAGGACAGGAAGAAGGCCAAGCTGCAGTTCGCAGCATTGCGCAATTTCAGTTGCAGAAGAGTTTATTTGTGGAACAAGCCACCAGCTTGCGAGAAACCAATGCAGTGTATGCAGCTGGTGTGACTGAGATCAACAGAGAGTTGCTGACAGAGTGGCTCGATCAACAAGTTCCGCAGCCCGTTTTGGATTGCGTTGTGACAGTTCCTGTGGGAGAAGGAGGTCCCGGACAGATGCGACAAGAGGGCCCGGCTGGTGCAACAGAGCAGCGCACGACGCCCGATGAGGAGCCGGTGGTTTTTGCCATGGAGCCTGAAGTGTCTGATTTCAACGAAGGTCGCAACGATGTCTGCAGTCGGATCGTGACTCTTTTGCAAAAATTGGAAGAATTAGAGGCAGCAGGTGCGCGATCAGTTGCTGTTGAGATGGAGACCTTCGTCGATGAGCAACAAACGCTTGTAGACCATGTCGGTCGACAGCGTATCTTGGATCTCTGTAAAGAAATTCATGAGTCTTGTCAGAAACTGTCGGCAGGAGATTTGAGGAGGAAACTGGAAGAGGAGCTTCGGGATGCGGTTATGAGCAAATCTCGTTGGTTCTTATCTTCGTCCTCTTCGGTTTCGAGTGGTGTAGCCACAGGTGGCACTGAGGCTGCGGTTTCTGGAGTCGGTGTGACGACGGAAGGCGCCCTGCCTACTAGCCAAGTTGACTCGAACAAGCCCGGACATTTGGTCGTTGCTCGGGGAAAGAAGCCATTGAGTCTTTGGGACTGGAAAATTTGGACGATGGCCCGTCCTCGGCTGTGGCGTTATGGCGATGCTGGAAACTTGTTTGAGCGAGAGACACCGTTGGCGACCAATGAGTGGGCTGCTAGTTTGCTTTTGCGAGAAGAACTGGAATACAGCATGGATGATCATTACAAGAGTCCCGTGCGCAATCGGTTTACTGGTGATTGGGTTGCTTTGCATATGATGGCCACTGTGTGTCGGTTGACTGACCAACGTGCAGCGTCATACAGTTTCTTGAAAAATGGTGGCATGGCTTTTGCCAAAACAATCGCAGGACTCACCGCAGAAAAGTTGGCACAAGCTGCTCGGGTGAGCAAAGATACCGGTGCTTCTTTCCAGCAGATCAGATGTTGAACAATGCTGGGGTTCCCAGAGAAGTGAAGGATGCCATGCAGGCCATGCATGGAGCATCCAGTGCCGTGCTGGGTACAGATGGTCACCGTCAGTTTTGCCGTCACGAAGGAGTCGCTTATATGGAGACTTTCGGCCCACCTTTGATTTTTCTCACACCGAATGTCGCCGACACGCAACATCCGTTGCTTTTGGTCGTGCAGGGTGAGGCAATTGACCTTGGGCATATCAGTGCCGACATGGCGCCCACGCTGCCAAAATATCGGGACATGCTTCGCCGATTGGCGCAGGATCCGGTTGGGCAAGTGCTGCAGTTTGAACTTTTGATGAGGTTGTTTTTGCAGCATGTTTTGAATGTGCGACCAGAGACGTCAGACTGCCGCCGCAACTCGGTCAGGGCTGCGTGCCGCGAGTGGTGCAGCGATGGCGCAGCGGCCGCGTCCACCGGAGCAGGTGCTGGCGTTTCGTGGTGAGATAGAAGCCCAATGTCGCGGCTCCCTGCACCCGCACATTCTGGTGTGGTTGGTCTGTGGACATTTAGGAGTGTTGAGTCAACTGACGGAAATGTTGCGAACAAATAAGCTGGAATTGCAACAACGTCTGAAAGAATTCATGCAACTTGCGGTTGCAAGTTTCGAAGCCATCTCACATGCTTCTGTGCAAGCGGCTCCACGTTGTCTTGGAACGACCGCTTTGGACAAGCCCGTGAAAGTCAAGGAGGTGGCCCGGAATCTGTGTAAATACGGATTTGTTGCGGGAATTGCCAGAGAGGACAGCAGAACAAGAAGAGTACCTGGCTTTGGTTTCTGAAGACGACTGGCGACGACCCACAGTAGAAGTTGAAGTGGAAGCAGCAGGCTTGCAGAGCATTTTCGCCACACCTATCAACCAGTTGTCGGTGGCAACCACTCCGAGTTATCGCTTGCGGCCCTTGCTGTGTGATCCAAGTGTTCCAGAATTGGACGCGCATGCTTGGCGGGAAGCCTTTCAGCAAGATTTGCATACTTTGATGCCTTCGCTTCTTCGACATGTCTGCACAAAATCTTGCTTCAAATACTCGGATCAAAGTTCTGCCACTTTCAAAATTTGTCGCCATGGCTTTTACCACGTTGTTCACGTGTTTGATGGCTGCCGCGTGCGTCGCAAAGGGAAGTCGTTGCGACCTTGTTTACACATTGGTGGTGCAGAAGAGGGCGCTTATGGCATGGAAGGACGGTTGCGACCGATTCAGTTGAGTCCTTTCGAATGTCAAAGTTCGTACGGTGGCACAGTGTCAGGGAGGCACAATTTGGACTTACAGGACATGCGGCGAGTGGTGAGCCCTGTTTTGTGGTTGGATTCTGATGATCATCTTCCTCATGTCGGTGCTGTGACGTCCTTGGGGTATATGGCTTTTTATGAATGGACTGGGAAGGGCTACGATGTTCGACGAGATGCTCCTGCGGGCCCGGTGTCTTGGTTGTGTCGGAGGAAGTTGGCGAAATCTTTTCGCGCTGGATGGCGTCGGGCGTACAGGTTGAAATTTGGATTTGCAGAAGCGGCAGAGAGCGGGACACCCGCTGAGGCATCTGAGACGCAGACGGACACACCTATGACCTGCGATGTTGCTGATAGTTTTGCAAACAGCGGTGATACTTCTTTGGCACAAGCAATTCGCGTCAGTGTGAATGAGGCTTTTTGTGATGGCATCAACACCGGCTTCTATGTGAACAATTACACCACGAAACCAGGTCCGGGTCTAGCAACCATGTTGGAGGAACTACAAAGAGGCATCGAACGTCTGGAAGATGAAACCAAAGAGCGTGAAGAAGCTCGAAAAGCGGCGGAAGCAGCAGCTCATGCTGCTGGAGAACATCTGCCAGGACGCCGGAACAAAATATTTGCTGATACGCTGCGGACCTTGACGCGACTGACGTCATCGTACCGCCGCTGTCACTGGAAGAGTGCTGCTGAAATTATTTTTCCGTTGTTATTCCAGCATTTGACCTTTGCTTCCCACAGGACTTGGAAACTCTATGTGAAAAAGGCAGTTTTTTTTGCCGTGGAAGCTTGGCGACGTCAATACGGCCATTCCGTCTTGCAGCATGTTATTGACAAGGGCGATGGAGCGGAGCCGGTCATTTTCAGTCGACCTGGCGTGGACGATCTGGTGCTAAAAGGCTGGAGAAGAGTTCGTCGAGTGGATCCGGAGAGTGGCGCTGTGGACGAGATCTTTGTGGGTCCGAACGGACAGGCTTGCGTGGACATCATCGCTGCATTTGACGAGTATCAAGGACAGAGTCAGAGCCGCAGGAATCCGCAACAGCAGCTCAGCTATGTGCAGGAGCTTCTGAAACTTCATGCGGTCACGGAGGAGGTGGTTCCGAATGACACGGAGGCCAGCATTGTCACGAACCTGCAATCTCTGCAACCCAGTGGTGAAGAATGTGCTGTGAGGACAACCAGCAACGTAGAAGCCAAAGCTTTGGCAGTGACGACCTCTAGCTTAGAGGATTATCTGTTTCGTGGCAGTCATCCTTTGCTGGCAGGCGGAGGGCCCATGTAATTTTTTTTTCGGTTTGCTTTTGTTTTTCTTTTGTTTGTACTTTGGTTCCGCTGTCAAAGAATGTTGTAGGGGGAAGCAGCGGGCCCATGTTTGTTCCGCAGGCATGAGCTGGGCGACATATGGAACGTGGGTGTACCGGATCGAATTGCCGCCACAGCAAGAGATTTCGGTGCGCTCAGCGGTTGCGCGGTTCGTGGACCTGTATTTTGATCCGTCCTACAAGTTGTACAACTCCCACGCGCAACGCATTTGCAGTGAACCTCGGGTGCCGATGTTTGAAGGTTTCACGATGCCGCCGCTGACTCATGACAGCGAGCGAAATGCTATGTACAAACAAGTACAATGTAGGCCTGTGGCTGTTCAGGTTGATGAGAGTGTGCAGCACACGATGGAGGAATTAGTTTTGAATGCTTTCAAAACTTTTTCGAGTCCACAAGAAACCGGTGACAAAGTGGACCAGTCGCTGCGAGCACACACAGCCTTTACGCAGTCGTATTTGGAATGGGCGGTTGTCATGGAAGAAGAAGCCCAAATGGCCAGGCATCGCTTTGCTGAAAGATTTGAATTTCCTTCTTTGTGGGAAACACAAGAAATGATGGAGCTCTTGGAGGAGAAGCTACAGCTGGTCAGCGGTGGCACCTTGCCGGCGACGCAGAAAGACTTCGATGTTGGGAAGCCACGATGCACTGCCTCCATGTATTCTTCTTTTCTGGCGCAACAGCGAATTGCAAATCTGGAAGGCCTTGCGCGAGCCAGACAGAGCAAACCCAAGCGCAGAAGAGACGAAGATGCTCGTTTGCATGAGGAGTATGTGAAGGTGCACACAGTTGGTGAAGGTGATGATGACGGTCTCGGTGTTGAGAATGATGAGGAAGTAGAAGCTATGTTGGAGCAAGCAATTCCTGCAAAAGAAGTGTCTCCGCCCATTTCTTTGAAACCCACAGCAGAAGAACAGAAACAGCTTTTGCGATTTGAGCTGCAAGGTCGTCGGACTGAATATGTGAAGATGTTTTTACAGGAAACGTGGATGAAAGACGATCCGTTCGAAGCAGCTTCACTTTGTCGCAACAGTGAACATCAACGACATGAACTGCTTTTGGCCGATTTATCACGGTTGAATCAGGACATGTTTTCTTTTTTATTTTTCCCCCACAAGTGCAAGTTGAGCTGACGAGACGAACTGTAGTAGACTTTGATTCCGGGAATGATCAATATTTTGTAGTTATGTATAGGTTCTGACCTTGCTAGGATGAGCGTGCAGATGTTTATGGGAATCTACGAGAGAATCTCCAGGAAGAGAAGGAAGTGGCGCGCGACAGTGATGAGCGAGAGACGGTGTGTCGACTGCGAATCATGCAAGAACTTTTACCTCGCCTACCTCGAGATTGCGCTCGCTTCACAGATCAGAACATCTATGCAAATCCCTCGGACATGCTGTCGGACATGGTTGCAAATCTGCCGTCGAATCGGCGTCTCAACGAAGACCAACATATCTTTATTTTACGGTTTGCAGACGTTTTGGACACGGTATGGAAAGAGGACCAGGACCTGCCGCCGGAGCGACGATCGGTGTACCACATGTTGTTATTGGGCCAAGGTGGATCCGGCAAGACACACATTGTGCAAAATTTGATTTTTCCGGTTGTGCATTTTATTTGGCCGGCAAAGAAGGAAGAAGAGACTTTGATGGTGGTTGCCGCAAAGAATGCACAGGCCAAGAACATATCCACTGAGACTGTGCGTGCGAAGACGTTGCATATGGCAGGCTGCATGCGCGTCCAAAGTTTAAGCAACTCTCAGATGGCTGCGGGCAAGAAAGAAAAAGCTTTGGAGAGAATGTGGAAGAACATTCGTGTGTTGATTATTGAGGAAATCAGCATGGTTGCCGCAATCTTATACAATATGCTTGATTACCGTTCTATGTTGGGCCGCAGAGTTGCTTTCAAGGTGGATCCACAGACTTACACCAAAGTTGGCTGTGCTTTCGGTCGCGTGCCCATCGTCTTGCACTTGGGCGATTTTTTTCAGTTACGACCCACGGCGCAGATGTCATTGCTTGAAGATATGGATGGGCAAGATGCAGATGGCAGATACGTTTACCAAGACGTGCCTTTGGAAGTGCAGCATGGGCAAAAACTATTTTCGCAGATACCAGATGTCTTTGAGCTGCGCGGCACGATGCGTTTCCAACCCCAGGATCCTCTGATTGAGATTTTGCAGTGCATGCGTCTTGGTCACGCCATGCCGGACAGGCTTTGGGCGCAGTTTGAAGAGCGTGTTGTGCGCGATGAGTTGCCTGGAGTTGCAGATGCTCGCTTGTAGTCGGACAGATTTCGTTCTGGCTATTGCATGTCCATCTACTGGGCTTCCTTGATTCGTATGTTCTATCGACGCGTCATCTTGGATGCGAGTCGACGAAATCAGCCGTTTGTGTTTTTGCAGGCAGCGGATACTTGCTTGGGCATGGACCGTGAGAGACGTCTGCGTTTCTTGAATCAACCGAATCCATATCGGACTGGTCTGATGCACGGTATTTTGCCGTGCTTTGCCGGAATGGAAATCCGTCTGCTGGCGCGTCTGGACGCTGAGAAAGGTCTCGTGCAGGATACTGTGGCCACCATCATGGATTTCGAGTTCCACCCGGCGGATCGCGCCCGATACATGAACACTGGGCCGGGAGAAATATTCATGCCGGCATTTTTGCCGTCTGGTTTATTGGTGAGTGTGAAAGACTATCAAGGTTGCAACAACTGGGAAGACTTACTGCCATTGTGTCATAAACATTCAAGCAACGCAGATGAAGCGGAGAAGTTGGCCCGCAGTTTCTACTTCTTGCGAGCTGAAGAAGTTGTTGTGCAGTACAATAAATTTGAAGTCCGAAGATGTGGCTTTCGGTTGACGCACGCGCATTGCTTGACGAGCACTGGCTCGCAAGGCTTGACATTGCGTTCTGGCACAGTGGTGGATTGCGCTCGCCTGAATGAATTGGATGACGACAACTGGTGGCTGCATCTTTATGTCATGTTTTCGCGGGTCACCTCCTTGTCGGATTTGCTTTTATTTCGACCACCGCCTCGAGAGCTGCTAGAACGGGGGCCACCTGCTGGCATCGCAAAACGCTTGGAAGCGTTTCAAGAGCGTGCGACTGTTTGTCGCAACGGGATTCTGACGAAACACAAAATGGCTCTTTCGTAGCCATCACTTCTGTTGGTGGTCTACACGTCGCTCGGTTGACTTTACTGGGACAGGTTGTTCGGGTTAGCACGCAGTTTGAATTGCTACGGATGCAAAATTAATTTACACTATGACATTTGACATGGACCACCCTTGATATGTTGAGTCGCGTTGCTTTTTAGAATGTAACCCAAAGTCATGAACCCTTTTCCAACGGTCAGTAGGAATGGTAACCGTTAGTCAGAAAGTGATGTTGTTGTATGTGTTCTATCGTGGGTTTATTTACGAGATTTGATGAACCAATCATGACTGTATAGAAGGGTATGCCATTTCAAGACCATGTAGTGTTTTTGAGACACAAACATGTGTCATAGGTGATGTGTCCACCATTCCGCGTGTTGAGGTCTTCGGACGTACAGCTTGAGTGACCGTGGTGTCCCTCCTGCGGACGCTCGGGGCAGTGGCAAGTCTGTGTGACGCATCATTGTTGGTCACTTAGTTCGACGGAGTCAATTTGATCATGAGTAAATTGAAGTGGATCACATTATTCACAGCAATTGAAACCACCAACCGGGGGATAAATTCAAGAAAATCACAAATAAATCATGGATATGGGATGATATTGGCTTAGTCAGAAATTGATGTTTTTGCAAGTGTTCTATCGTCAGTTTGTTTGAAGACTTGATGAACCGATCATGCCTCTAGAAAAGGGTATGTCATTTCGAGCCCATGTAGTGTTTTTGAGACTGCAACATGTGTGACAAGTGATGTGTCCACCATTCCGCGTGTTGAGGTCTTTGGACGTACAGCTTGAGTGACCGTGGTGTCACTCCTGCGGACGCTCGAGGCAGTGGCAGGTCTGTGTGACGCATCATTGTTGGTCACTTAGTTCAACGGAGACAAGTTGATCATGAGTAAATTGAAGTGGATCATATTATTCACAGCAATTGAAACCACCAACCAAGGGATACATTCAAGAAATTCAGAAATGAATCATGGATATAGAATGATATGGGTTAGTTAGAAATTGATGTTTTTGTGTGTGTTCTATCGTCAGTTTGTTTGATAGACTTGATGAACCAATCATGCCTGTTTTATTAGTATCGTCAGTTTATTTACGAGACTTGATGAACCAATCATGACTGTATAGAAGGGTATGCCATTTCGAGACCATGTAGTGTTTTTGAGACACAAACGTGTGTCATAGGTGATGTGTCCACCATTCCGCGTGTTGAGGTCTTTGGACGTACAGCTTGAGTGACCGTGGTATCCCTCCTGCGGACGCTCGGGGCAGTGGCAAGTCTGTGTGACGCATCATTGTTGGTCACTTAGTTCGACGGAGTCAATTTGATCATGAGTAAATTGAAGTGGATCATATTATTCACAGCAATTGAAACCACCAACCAGGGGATACATTCAAGAAAATCACCAATGAATCATGGATATGGGATGATATTGGCTTAGTCAGAAATTGATGTTTTTGCATGTGTTCTATCGTCACTTTGTTTGAAGACTTGATGAACCGATCATGCCTGTATAGAAGGGTATGTCATTTCGAGACCATGTAGTGTTTTTGAGACTGCAACATGTGTGACAAGCGATGTGTCCATCATTCCGCGGGTTGAGGTCTTTGGACGTACAGCTTGATTGACGACGCTCAGGGCAGTGGCAAGTCTGTGTGACGCATCATTGTTGGTCACTTAGTTCAACGGAGACAAGTTGATCATGAGTAAATTGAAGTGGATCATATTGTTCACAGGAATTGAAACCACCAACCGGGGGATACATTCAAGACATTCACAAATGAATCATGGATATGGAATGATATGGGTTAGTTAGAAATTGATGTTTTTGTGCGTGTTCTATCATCAGTTTGTTTGAAGACTTGATGAACCGATCATGCCTCTAGAAAAGGGTATGTCATTTCGAGCCCATGTAGTGTTTTTGAGACACAAACATGTGTCATAGGTGATGTCCCTACCATTCCGCGTGTTGAGGTCTTTGGACGTACAGCTTGAGTGACCGTGGTGTCCCTCCTGCGGACGCTCGGGGCAGTGGCAAGTCTGTGTGACGCATCATTGTTGGTCACTTAGTTTGACGGAGTCAGTTTGACGATGCGTAAATTGAAGTGGATCATATTATTCAAAGCAATTGAAACCACCAACCGGCGGATACATTCAAGAAAATCACAAATGAATCATGGATATGGGATGCTTATTGGAGAATGCAACATGCGCAATAGCATCCGCGGGTCCAAGTCTTTGACCACAATTTGAGCTTTGATATGCATGCGTGTTATGATGTGAGCTTCAGGTCAACCTCGTGCTGTCGCCGTGAAAGAGCTGTGTGCAGCCGTGAAGCGTTGCAATAGCGTCACTAATGCTACTTCGAGTGGACGGAAAGATTGCGTGGGTTTTCTGTCATTTTGCTTTTGCATATGCAGTCTTTCGTGTAGATAGCACATTGCTCCCAGCAGCTATGTTGTTATCATTGAACTTTCAGGTCAAACAATGTTTGACAGGCACAGGCCAGCAGATGATGCGTCAATGTGTCGCAAAGTTGTCATGGCGTATTTGTTTTTCATTCTCTGTCTGACAGGCACTGTTGATGCTGTGCGCGCATTTGAGCACGGAGGTTCTGATTGCAAGGAGAGAGCGGGCTTAGCGTGGTGATGTTTTGGATACACAGTTCGTGACCATGAGAATTCTCTGCTTTTTGTTGTGCTTGAATGGAACACCTTGCTCGTCGTAACGTTGTGGTTCTGCTGAGCTTGGACCTCAGTGAGTCTTCGCATGTCAATTCTTGGGGTTGATGTGTGCATCATGAGTAATTCTTGGTGCTGTTTGCATATTTGGTAGATCTATCTGTACTTGCTCCTTCTGTCGTTCAACGTTCGCGCCTGGCTGCAGGCAGATGATCCATGTTTTGAGGTCAGAACCTGAGACATAAGTCAGTGAGTCCGAATGCTTGCTCACATGTCAGTGAGTCCTTGCGCGACGCACTGAATCCGATGAAGTTGAGCTGATAAAAAATGTTTGGAGAGTTGCTTGTACTCGGTAACTACTGCAAGACTGCCTGAGTGTTGTTTTTTCAAGGCACACAAGCAATCATTTCGTGGCTAACCCTTCTGATGAAGCAGAAATGTTGCATGCAGAAGTTGTTATGTTGACCGGCGCAGGCGTTGTTATTGGAGGACATGCAAGCCGTCACTTCGTGCTTATCACTGCTCATGGCTCAGATCTGGCGTGCAGGAGTTTTTCTGTTGACCTAGCATTCCTTGCTTCAACAGTTATGTGAACATTGGCATGGGAATAATACACCAAACTGAATTGTACTATTCAGAGCGGTTCAAACCACCAACCTGTCAATCAATTTGGGAAACACAGCAAACACACAAACGACACTGCATCACTCCGCTACTTTCAGTCACATAGACGCATCATTTCATTTCATAATTCTTTACCTCATCACCTGTGCCAGGCACCATACACGGCGCAGAATGATGACGCTTGCATTTGCGCGGCCTCTCTTGAAAAAGAGCGCGTGTGCTGCATGTATCATGTGCCGGGCTCTTGTTTTTCACTTGGCTCCCGCCGCTCCTGCTCCCGCCTCCGCCGCCGTAGACTTATCATCACCACTCATCACAGACCCACTTATCACATCACAACTTCTCATCACAACTCATCACACCTTATCACATACCAAGTCAGCACAGCTCCACTTCTCACACCTCACTCATCACAGCTCCACTGCTCATCACAACTCATCACAGCTCCACTTCTCACAGTTCCACTTCTCATCACAACTCATCGCAACTTATCACATCCCAACCCATCACAGCTCCACTTCTCACACCTCACTCATCACAGCTCCACTACTCATCACAACTCATCACAGCTCCACTTCTGACAGGTCCACTTCTCATCACAACTTATCACACCCCTTCTCACACCTCACTTACCACATCCGAACTCATTACAGCTCCACTTCTCACACCTGACATCACAAGTCCACTTCTCACACCTCACTTCTCACACCTCCCCGAAGTTTACATTAACCTTAGATACATAAAGGCTTGACATGTGGGGTTATCCGGTCCTTTTATTGTTATTGTTGTTGTTGTTGTTGTTGTCGTCGTCGTCGTCGTCGTTGTTGTTGTTGCTGCCGGTGTGTTTGGTGATGTTTGTTGTTGATGCTGCGCTGCTGCAGGCTCACCTGCTATGGGTCCGCTGATGCTTGTTGCTGGGAGCTCACCCCTGATGCACCGGATCAACGAGGAGATCACAGCTCCGCTACCATGTTTAAATGGTAGGTGTCAGTGAAGCTTGCAGCAGCTGGCTCTCCCTGTTTTCAGCGATGCGCTCAAGGGCTCTGATGAGCCCAGCCCCGATGTCAGTGAACAGGATGTGTGCAAAGATGTTTGTAATTGTTTGTATGATGTTAGGGAGATACGTGCTGTCAGCGTTCTAACCTCTCTCTCTCGCGCGCGCAAGGCGCCACTTTAGTTCATCGTTCATGGGGGTGCTTGCTCCTTCCAAAGTGCTGCGTGCTGTTTTTCTCAAGTAGTCCAGGAATTCTGTTGGAGAAGTGCAGCATTCCTTGAGCACGAGCGCGTGACTGAATTACAGTTTTGCAAGCTCTTTTCAAAAACGCCCAGGATATTCCGTTGAGTATGCAGCTGTTTATTCCAAATTATGAAATGGCTCACAAACCTACAAGCACATGTCATCCCCTTAGGAGTTTGATGAAAGAAGTTATAAAACTAGTGTTAGTTTTAAGTGATCCTCAACATGTAGTGAGCTGCATTTATTTGTGGCATGTATGATTGTGGGTGCAGGCTTGCAGGCACACATGACACGTATCTCAAACTAATTGACGCATGGCGGATATTTGGTGTATGTCTCGGGCGTGTGTTGGAGTGAATTTGACACCACTGGCATGTCCACCTGAAAAAAATCACTTGACATCTTGAGTTTACATGCGATCTGGCACAAAAAACCGTGCACGTTTTGAGACACGCAAATATGGCACGAAATCTTTCTATATCTGAGACGCGCAAACCGAGACTGGGAATTTCAAGTGCATTTGACACATACCTGACGGATTCCTGACATGAAATTGAAGTACGTGTGACCTGTTTTGCTTTGTTCTGCCACATGTCTGGCATATCGGTGAGTTTGGAACTTAAAAAAACAGTCGGGGCTCCGAAGTTTGGAGTTTGAAGCCTGGAGCTTGAAGTTGGCTGCTTTCAGGGGCGCCGACGTGTCCGGGTTTGGCCAAGGCTGAGGACGAAAGAGGGAGGAATGGGAGGTGGGGGTGCCAGTGGAAGCGAAAGGTCGGGAGGATTTGCCCCGAGGGGAAAGTGTGTTGCATTCCTTGAAAAACAGAACATTTATCAGTGGAAGCGAGTACATTCCCCACGAAGCCAAGCGGCAGTCTTCGTGGGTGTGCAGAAATGCGCACTACCTTTTCCAACATGCAGCCCGCTCAAAAGCTTAGCGTCGTTCCTTCATTGGGTACTAAACAGCCAAACAGTGTAGTGTCATGTAGTGTCCTTGAGTAAACACAAATCTGCACAAGTCAAGGAATCCTTGTGAGAAGCGATGACTGGGAGGGCAATCATGTCTTTGCGACCACTAACAGATACCTGTGACAAGCACACATCTTGTTCGAAATACTGACGACTTACGACTTACGACTTACTACTTCCTACTTCCTACTTCCTACTTCCTACTTGCTACTTGCTACTTGCTACTTGCTACTTGCTACTTGCTACTTGCTACTTACTCTTACTACTACTACTACTACTACTACTACTCCTACTACTACTGTTACTACTACTGTTACTACTACTGTTACTACTATACTGTTACTACTACTACTACTACTACTACTACTACTACCACTACCACTACCACTACCACTACCACTACCACTACGACTACTACTACTACTACTACTACGACTACTACTACGACTACTACTACGAATACTACTACGACTACTACTACGTCTACGACTACGTCTACGACTACGTCTACGACTACGTCTACGTCTACGACTACGACGACTACAACGACTACGACGACTACGACGACTACGACGACTACGACGACTACGACGACTACGACGACTACGACGACTACGACGACTACGACGACTACGACGACTACGTCGACTACGACTACTACGACTCCTACGACTACTACGACTACTACGACTACTACGACTACTACTACTACTACTACTACTACTAATACTACTACTACTACTACTACGACTACTACTACGACTACTACTACGACTATTACTACTACGACTATTACTACTACGACTACGACGACTACTACTACTACTACTACTACTACTACTACTACTACTATACTACTACTATACTACTACTACTACTACTACTACTACTACTACTGTTACTACTACTACTACTACTACTACGACTACGACTACTACTACTACTACCACTACTACCACTACTACCACTACTACTACTACTACTACTTCTACTACTACTACTAGTACTACTACTACTACTGCTACTACTACTACTAATACTACTACTACTACTACTACTACCTACTACTACTACTACTACTACTACTACTACCACTACCACTACCACTACCACTACTACTACTACTACTACCACCACACTACTACTACTACTACTGCTACTACTACTACTACTACTACTACTAATACTACTACTACTACCACCTGTTACTCCTACTCCTCTCATGGACCTCACATTTGGCTACCCCAAAATCGATGTTTCGTGGGAGGCTTCCTTCAATTTTCAGCACATGTCACAAAAAGCCACGCCTGCCACGGAATTTGCACGTTGTCATTGTCACCACTTGACGCAGCCCTGACAATGCGACTCGCAAAAAAACTCGCAACACGACACGTCTGAAGTGCTGCACCTGCCATGCGAAACCATCTTCTGAAACGATGCAAATGCCTTGCTCCTGCCACCAAAAAAACAACCTTCGACACGTTGTGAAACATGTTCGCTGCAACCCAGGTTTGCCCGCAGCCAATCCCACATATCCTTTGACATACTCAAATCCCTGCGCCGGGTTTAAGTTTTTTTTACTTTCCAAAACAACAAATAACCAAAAACCCTAAACCCTAAATTAAAACCCTAAATCCTGAAAACTTAAAGTCAAAATCACTGCGTATAGCCAGTGTTTTCATTCATCCTCTGGTGAAAGTATATCATATTGTTTGGATGTGTTGTTTGAGTGTGGGCGAACCAGGAGGTTGCGGGGAACATGTTGGAATGTCACAAAGTGCCTCGCCTGCCACGCGAAACGAGGCTACACGACGTTTGAAACCTCCAAAAGTGACAACTGTTGCAAAACTCGCCATTGGCACGGCCATAGGGCCCTCACGCGAACGGTTGCGAACGGTTGCAAACGCAAGCGAAACGTCGAGCGAACACACCCTCAACCCCCAGATCCCCAGAGTGAAACGGGAACCCTTGCTTCGCATTCGGGAAAAAGGGTATCCATATAAGTCCGAGATTCGGGAGGGAAAGCGCCCCAGGCAATAATCGCGCCTGGGTTCCCTGTGAAAGGCTCGAGCATGATGTCAACAGGTTCAGGACCATCGTTGCTTTGGACAGACAGCTTAACAAATGAATTCACAGGGAATTCAGAATCAAAAGACAGCACCACGTCCAGAAAGCCATCCCAGCAACCTCAGCATGCGCAGCAGCCATGCCAAGCGGCGCCTACGCCATCCATTGAAACGAAACAGATAGAAATTAATGAAAACGATTTGCATGTGATAGTGGTGGTAGTGTTGATAGTATTGAGCCATGTACATGTCAAGTAAGTGATACACTCAAATAGATGATTGAACAGTCGAATTTGACAGAATGAGACCAAAAAAATCCGCTCTTGTTGGCCATTGTCACCGAATACATCCAGATAAGGTCAGAAATTGACACATTTCTTCGAAATCATCTCCAGAGAAGAATCCCGGGATTTCCTCGAAGGGATGCTCTGAGGCCTGGACGAAGCTAGCCGAACAGGTAACAAGATGTGTTTCTCGTCAACTTCGACGATCTTTAGTCCCAAGTCTCAGTGGGGTTCCTGTTGCCAGAAGGCTTATTTATCAACAAGGCCTCAAAAGGGCACAGCCATCGCTGACAAAACATGGCAAGCCGTGCCAAGAAACAATCGATGTCAATGGGCAAAGGGATGACGTCTGGGACCTTGCTAATGCAAAATTGCCAAGCAAACACGTTCAGTTCCAATTTTACGACATGAATGGTGATGCGACATCACCACAGATCCAAGCGACTCGATTGGTTCGCTGAACTGTGGTGTGAGGTTTTGGCATATGCATAACACTTGTTCATTGAAGTCCATAACACTCTGTACTGACTGTACCATAATCCGCCGACCCAGCATGATGCAAAAGGAGCGCGCCCGCCAAAAGGCTTCCTTTGCGGTTGCTGGTCGTTGCTCTGGCTGACGATCTTTGACGGTTCAGAAACTGAAGTTAGGCACTCCAAACCTGAAGCACAAGCGGCTCTGTCCTTCGGTGGCAGCTGTTTTAGTTCCCCACATCACTGTCTGCCGTTGTTCTTTGTCTGGCATCCCAATGTCCTCCCCCTCCCTCCTCTCCCATATTTTCCGCCACCTAACCAAACAAAAATCACGGTCAAGTTTACCTCTACAAAATTTGTTTGTGTCAAATTTTACTTACCTTTATCAAACTTACCTCTAATTGGGCACCTTGTTTTTTTGATTTTTTTGACCCCCCACCTTGTTTTTTTTTTGGACCCCCCACCTTGTTTTTTTTGACCCCCCACCTTGTTCTTTGACCCCTGCAGCATGCACCCTTGTTTTTTCTATTTTTTCAGGCCCTCATGCCTTGCAGAGGTTTCCATAAATGGGACCTTATTCCCAACAAAGAATCTCTTGGGTTTCAATTTCTGGGCCCTGGGACCCTGCTGAACCCTCCTGGATGCTTGCCAGAACAGCCTTGGAACCTTGCTGGAACCTTCCTGGAACCCTGCCGGAACCTGGCTGGAACCGTGCTGCAATCTTGCTGGAACCGTGCTGGAACTTTCCTGGAACCTTCCTGGAACATTGTTAGAACCTTGTGGGAAACTGTAAAGTTGACGCTTTACTGTGGATCATACTGATCCTACTCTGTTCTTTGCAAACTCGAGCAGCTCTATTGTGTTTTGCGTTTGCTTTGCATTGCGCTGGTCATTTCGTTGCTGATGAACAAAGACAAGACCCTTACAAGTTTGGGACCTTCCCTGATGCTTGGAACCTTGAACCCTGGAAACCTGGAACCCCAGAACCTTGGTAGTTTTGAACTCTGGAACCTTGGAACTCTCGAACTTTGCAACCACCGAATCCTGGAAACTTGCCACTGTGAAATCTTGGAACCCTGCAAAACCTTGGAACCTTGCAAGCTGG